>ML332615.1:0-19435 GCA_005239505.1 Nicotiana paniculata
ATACGATTATGGACACTACCACAAATCAATCTTATTGTGGCAAATTTGGTCGCCACAAAATCGCTAAAAGTCGTTGCTAAAAGTTATTAGTGGCGGCGTTTATATTGCCACAAGAACAACCGTAACTGAAGGTTATTGGTGGCGACATTTGAAGTCTCCGCTAAAATAACATATTTTGTGGCGACAGAGTTGCCACAAAAGGTTCAAAAAACGCTACAATAAGGGTAATAGCTTTTAGAAGAGATGTAATGCTGCCCTGGTAGTAGAATGAGGGTGTGATTGTGATTGATGGTTGACGTTTGGGCCTTCGATTGAGTAATGGCTTGAAAAGGATTTCATGAATTGTACGGGATTAAAATGCCCGTGTAAAGTGAATCATATTGGGATATTATAAAATACGATTATGGACACCACAAGAAATTAACCTTATTGTGGCGAATTGAGTAGCCACAAAATCGCTAAAAGTCGCTGCTAAAAGTTATTAGTGGCTGCGTTTATATTGCCACAAGAACAACCGTAACTGAAGGTTATTGGTGGCGACATTTGAAGTCTCCGCTAAAATAACATATTTTGTGGCGACAGAGTTGCCACAAGAGGTTGAAAAAACGCTACAATAAGGCTAATAGCTTTTAGAAGAGATGTAATCATGCCCTGGTAGTAGAATGAGGGTGTGATTGTGATTGATGGTTGACGTTTGGGCCTTCGATTGAGTAATGACTTGAAAAGGATTTCATGAATTGTACGGGATTAAAATGCCCGTGTAAAGTGAATCACATTGGGATATTATAAAATACGATTATGGACACTACCAAAAATCAATCTTATTGTGGCAAATTTGGTCGCCACAAAATCGCTAAAAGTCGCTGCTAAAAGTTATTTGTGGCGACGTTTATATTGCCACAAGCACAACCGTAACAAAAGGTAATTTGTGGCGATATTTGAAGTCGCCGCTAAAAGAACATATGTTGTGGCGACAAAGTTGCCACAAAAGGTTGAAAAAACGCTACAATAAGGTTTGTAGAATTTAGAAGAGATGGAATGTTTTCCTGGTAGTAGAACGAGGGTGTGATTGTGATAGATGGATGACGTTTGGGCCTTCAATTGAGTAATGGATTGAAAAGGATTTCATGAATTGTACGGATTAAAATTCCCGTGTAAAGTGAATCATATTGGGATATTATAAAATACGATTATGGACACCACAAGAAATTAACCTTATCATGGCGAATTTAGTCGCCACAAAATCGCTAAAAGTCGCTGCTAAAAGTTATTAGTGGCGGCGTTTATATTTCCACAAGAAAAACCGTAACTGAAGGTTATTGGTGGCGACATTTGAAGTCTCCGCTAAAATAACATATTTTGTAGAGGTTGAAAAAACGCTACAATAAGGCTAATAGCTTTTAGAAGAGATGTAATGCTGCCCTGGTAGTAGAATGAGGGTGTGATTCTGATTGATGGTTGACGTTTGGGCCTTCGATTGAGTAATGACTTGAAAAGGATTTCATGAATTGTACGGGATTAAAATGCCCGTGTAAAGTGAATCACATTGGGATATTATAAAATACGATTATGGACACTACCAGAAATCAATCTTATTGTGGAAAATTTGGTCGCCATAAAATCGCTTAAAGTCGCTGCTAAAAGTTATTAGTGGCGACGTTTATATTACCACAAGCACAAGAGTAACTGAAGGTTATTTGTGGCGACATTTGAAGTCGCCGCTAAAAGAACATGTTTTGTGGAGACAGAGTTGCCACAAAAGGTTGAAAAAAATGCTACAAAAAATTGTTCCATAAGAACAAATATTAGATGGGTCGCCACTATATATTCACCTTTAGTAGCGACTTTATCCGCCCCTAAAAATATTTAGGTTCAGTGGCAAGATTATGTCGCCACTATAAATGTCATTTAGTAGCGACTTAAGTAGCCACAAATAATATTTATGTTTAGTGACAAGATTATGTCGCCACTATAAATGTCATTTAGTAGAGACTAAAGTCGCTTCAAAAAATATTTATGTTCAATGGCAAGATTATGTCGCCATATAAAGGTCATTAGCAGCGACTAAAGTCGCCACCAAATTTTTAACCATGAAAGACACAATGTTTTCTGTAGCGATTAAAGTTGCTGCAAAATTTCTATACGTAGCTTGTACGACTGGTCAAATGCTATGATTAGAACTCATGTTCCCATAAGGTTGGAACCCGCCACTCGCAAACCTAATCTAACACTCCTTAACTCAGCTCAAAAGGTGGGATGTCGTGCATCAAAGGATTTCCATGCTATTGAGTCAGATGGATGTTACAAGACACCATCATCAATATTTCCCTCCTTGTGCCCCCTCATCTCTTTGGCTGTTTCTCTTGCAATGTACAATCTTTGAAGCCTTGGTTTGATTGGAAAATGCCGCAAGATTTTATGAGCTACTTTCTTGCCTCCGTGTTCTTCGGACTTCCATCTAGACTTACCAGATTTAGGACATGCTTGGACATCGGCATAATCACGCCAATATAAAATACAATCATTTCGACATGCATCTATTTTGGTGTACCCCAAACCGAGGTCACAAAGAACTTTCTTTGCTTCATAGAAAGAATTTGGCACAAATGACCCCTCGGGAAGAAATTCTTTAAATAAGATCAATAGTGCATCCATCGATTTGTTGCTCTAATTGTTAAGACACTTCAAGTGAAGTAGTTTAACAACAAAAGACAACTTCAAGACTTTTTTACAACGAGGATACAGTTTTGTGTCAACATCTTCTAACAATTTGTAGAACTTTGTTGCATGTACATTTGGCTCTTCATTGTCCTCTGAATTATTATTATTATCCTCCACATTTGTATATCCACTAGCATCGTGAATCATTTCAGTAATATTATCCTCTTCAATGCTATCATCTTCCGCTTCATCACTAACTGCAGTATTAGAAGTTTCATCTCTAACTAACACTTCTCCATGAAAGTCCCACACTTTATAAGAATCTCAGAAACCCTTCTTCATATCCTCTTACACCAACCCTTAGCTTGAACACGGTATTCATACACCCTTTACAAGGACACTGAATCATAGTGTTCATTGTTGGTTGACTGAATGCCCAATTAAGTAAGTTTTCTACTCCATATCTATACCTTTGGTCGAATTTATTCCTAATATTCAACCAAATTTTATCCTTAATATCTATATTAAAAATAATTAAATAACTAAATTTATTAATTAAAAGTGGAAGGATTGTAATAATCAAAATATATATAATAAACTAACATATACCAAGGGTATTCAGACAAGCAGTCACAAAACCACATTATTGAAACAAGAAGGAAGCAGTCTATTCCATAATTACTTATACGAATTGTGTGCAATAAAGAACAGGTTCAAACCAGGGTATGTACCACTCTATGAAAGTACAAAAATACATGACCTTAGTAATGTGTTGATTAAGTTTCTCCCAGGTAATATGCAAGATTGACAACTTCAACAAACGGTATTCAGAAATCATATAACAAAAATCCTTTCGCTGGACGAGATCAGAAAATGGTTAAACAGGTAGAGAAATTACGAGCAAGAAGCATTTCTGGTGATCTTCTGCTTCTTTTCTCTGCAAAGAGGAATCTTGCAAAGGAAAACAGATGATCATGTGTTGATCTCCCACTATTAACAAATACTGGTTGTTTTATCTTTCTTTTAACCTCCTTGTTAAGAGTGTCAGTGTCTTCCAATAAGTATTAAAAATATACTAGATAATTGGGGTCATTCTGCAATCTTCATAATTATATATTTGACACACAGACATAGTGTATCACAAGATAATGGAATGAATCATTTTAATAACTCTATGACGTGATAATTTCAGGACCCCAAATCCTAAACCGGCCGTGATGGCGCCTATCGTGGAACTAGGCTAGCCAACAATCACAAAATTACAGTTTCTTTCTAAAATCCTAGTCGTTTTCAACATTTCATAAAGTATATAGAATTACTGAATTCATTAGGAAAAATAAACAGCTAAATAGTCTAAACCGTCCAAAAATCCGGAGTCAACAGGTCATGAGCATCTAAGAAATATACCAACAAGTGTAATATTTTATTACAAAATCTCCGAACGAACAGATAGATATAACCAAAGAAGGGGAAAACAGAGATGTTGCAGACGCTGAAAAAATACCCCTATATCCCGAACTCCGGCTCCGCACGGAATAGATGGCTAACGGTCGGTATCTGCATCTGAATCTGCACACAGGGGTGCAGGGAGTAATGTGAGTACACCAACTCAGTAGTAATGAGAATAAATCAAGTCTAAGCAACAAGGAACACATAAAAATCAGTATCATCAGTTCACAATATGCACAACCTTTATTTCCAACAGTATATACATAGATATATGAAATCATCATGCTTTAAAACCATCTTCAGAAAAATTCTTTGAAAAATGTATTTTTTGCCCAACAATTTCAGAAATAATAACCGAAAGATTTAGTGTAAAAATGAAATAAATCATAAGTAGCCCCTCGGGCAGAAAACATGAATCATAAATCGCCCCTCGGGCAGAACATCACTCAGCACCTCACAGCCACTCAGTATCAGTCCCTCGGGCAACCTCACTGTCACTCATGCCTCCCAATCACTCATCCCTCGGCACTCAGTAGGTATCTACGCTCATTGGGGTGTGTACGGACTCCGGAGGGGCTCCTTCAGCCTAAGCGCTAATATCAATCCACCTCGTGGCGTATCACATCCTCCCAATTAGGCCCTCAGCCTCGCTCAGTCAGAACTTCTCAAAAGCCCTTCAGGCGTATCAGTAAAATGGGGTACTCGACCCAAAATATCATTTTATATCTCAAATAAGTGTAAATAAGACTGAGTTTCGAAAACAGTTAAGCACAACATGACTGAGTGTAAATCATAAATCAACAGTGAGGAAATAGCAGTAAAAAGCCCCCAAGGATTCTAAGCAAGTAGGCACGAGGCCCCAAACATGGCTTATAGCCCAAATATAGCAATATTCTTTAGAACAGAATTTAACATATGATTTAGAGTAAAATACGCAACTCAATAGTTTTTGTGGAGAGGACCAAGTCCAATACAAAAATCATTCCGCGCCACATACTCATCATCCGACATGTGCGCCCTTCTAAAAACAGTGAGAAATATGAAGTCTAGGGTTTCATACCCTCAGGACAAAATTTATAACCATCACTTACCTCTTCCGGGCCACAATACTAATCCGTGATGCTCTTTCCCCTCAATTTGGCTCACGATTGCTCTGAATCTAACTGAAACAATTTTAAAATCATCAATATACGCCAAAGGGACAAACCCAATCGAAAACTATCAATTTATACAAATTCTCGAAATTCGGCCAAACTCGAGCCCCGGTCCCACGTCTCGGAATTTGATACAAATTTAAATCACTAGAATCCTCGTCTTCCCACGATTCTATACATACCAAGAATACTAAAATCGGACCACAATTTCCCACTCAAATCCTCAAAAGAAAATTCCAACTTCCATGCACTTATCTTCCCCAATTTTGGGTTTAATTTCAACAATTTTCCGGTTAAATTACTTAGAAAATGATATAGAAACGAGTTATGAAGTTGGAAACCATAACTCCAAGTGAGCCCCTTTGATTTCTTCTTCAAACCTTCTCAAATATCTGTCAACTCGTTTATCAATGGAGGAAAGTGGTGAAAATTTCGCAACAATGGGCTTTAAAACATTCTGCCAAGCACTTAAATTCCCTTCAGTGCGATCGCGACCCTAGCCACGCG
Source organism: Nicotiana paniculata (assembly GCA_005239505.1). Taxonomy (NCBI): domain Eukaryota; kingdom Viridiplantae; phylum Streptophyta; class Magnoliopsida; order Solanales; family Solanaceae; genus Nicotiana; species Nicotiana paniculata. The sequence goes on from ML332615.1 coordinate 5,772, forward strand.
ATCACGATGGACACCCCAATCCACTCTACGCGATCGCACACCAACACACGCGATCACATAAAACAAAAGACCATCCCACACACGCGCCTCAGAACCTCCATGCGATCGCACCACAGCCCAGGCGATTGCACTACTTCACCTACTCAACCTATGCGATCGAAATCCTAACCACGCGATCGCATAGAACAAAAAAGCTGAAGTATATCAGAACCACCTAGCATTTTCTTAACCCTTAAACCTCTTATGACATCCAAGAGTAGAAACATATAGAATTCATCAGCAAACATATATTTGGGAAATTAAATATATTTGGGAAACGGCGTCAAACAAAACATAAAGTAGTCAGGATTACTCATCCAAATCCAAACAAGGGTGTACGAAAAATAGACACATGAAACAGAATAAAATTGTTATTTTGATCGATTTACACTTCTAGCTTGTCAGTTCGTGTGATCACAAAACAGTGTAGTTTTTTTTAGTTCGTCTGATCAAAAAATAGCCAATTCATCTCATCGATTTAACTTGTTAAAATTCTGACTCCGTCTCTAACTATAACAATAACAAATTAAACAAACTAAATTACTTAATTACATCAAAGCAACTTATTTCCCCAAAGAGAAACGAAAAGATTAGGGATTTTAACATACTTGAGTTGTTAAAATTTCACTTCTATATTTTCTTGCCCTTTGCGACTTCCCCAGCTGTGTACAAGTTATTGAATACTTGAAGTTGAAGAAGCTTTGAGTCAATTTGTGCAAACTATGGTCTGTGTCGAAAACCCCAGTGGTCTTCTTCTTCGCACAACTCGATTCACAAATTCAAACCAAAACTCATCAAACCAGCTTCCAATCTTAAGATTTAGCTTCAAAATGAAGTTTCTGGCAAGTATCATAAACACCCAATCGAATTCACATTCTTATTTGAGGGATTTCGATTTGGGTGAGATTTTATAGGAATTTCGATTTGGGATATCTATTATCTGTACATATTTCTAGCTAGAGAGGACCGATTTTGGTTTTCGATTTGGGATTTCTAGCTAGAGGGGACCTATTTTGGGCACTTCTCTATTAATAGGTGAGAGTTTCACTATTTTGTTCTTCACATCGACTCGATGTGTTCGAGATGACAGTTTCGATATTTTGTCTCTGGACCAATTTTAGTGTTTCATTTACTGATTATTTTCTTTTGTTATTTTAAAAGGGAATAGGAGCGATCCAGTCGCTGCAATACATATTTAGCGGCGACTTCACAAAAGTCACCACAAAAAATATGGAGCCAAAATTTTTATTTTTGTGAGATTGAAAATTTCAGCCACTCTAGAGGCAACCTATAAATAGTCGTAAATATTTACAAATTGTGGTGACTTTTAAAGTCGCTGCTGATACTATATATTTTGTAGCAACTTATAGGGTTGCTGCTAAATGTTTCCACTAATAATCCAATTTCTTATAGTGGGAAGTATAGTATCGCCCCTAAGTGGATCAATCTAATTACTCCAGATGGTCCACAATGCAACGTGACCCCTAGTGATTATGTAGGATGTTTCAAGTTATTAGTGGTAAATTGTAGATCAATATTGAGGTGAATCAACAATGGATGGACAAAAGTCACAAAGTATGAGATGAGATTAGGCCGTCATTCTTAAGATGAACAGTAATGAGGAAGCATTAAAGGACTTAGATTTATACATATGGGATAAGAACCGAAAGTAACTTGGAGTTTGGTAGCAGACATGGGTAACGATAAATCGAAGTAAGAGTTATGGTATAGTGTGACCTGCCTAGATGTAGTAAAATCGTGCGAGCAGATAACCGGGTCTATGAAACAAGATATAGCAATATTCGTAAGTTCAACAAAGTACCGAGCAAAGAACATCAGTATACCTATTGATGCCCAGAGGGACATCTTGTCAAGTTCTGTATACGTTTACAAGTGAGGCCTAGAGATTCATTAAAAGCTGGAGGGAAGAGTCGCATAGGCGCAGTTATAAGGTCAGAGTCGTACAAGCTGCATGATAGAATGTAGAAAGAGTTATGAGATTAGAAGGATTCCAACCACAGACCGTGGTGTGAGAAAGAGGCCTAAAAGGGGGGAATTCCTTGGCCTTTTGAATTATTCACAGACTAGTTGCCTAGATGGCAAGGAGAGTACCAAAGTATTCAGAAGACATAAGTCGTGAAAATGATAAGTGCATCAGTCAAAATTCAGGGATGAATGTTTCAAAGGGGGGAATGATGTTACACCCCATGTTTGAAGCGTGAAAGTATGCCATAAGTAAATTGATGGAAGCTCAGAAATGAGATGTTACATCCCACATTTTCGTATGTTAAAGTTTCGTCGTAAGTTAATCGACGTAAGTTTGGGAATGACGTTATTTTGAGATTATAAGTATTATGATATTTCAAACAAGTGATAAGTATCATGAAGGTGAGAGGTTAAACAATTCGAAGAAAATGAATTTCGTTGAAGTTTGACATTTTGGGATAAAATACGGCCAGAGCTGAAATACCCAGTATTTATGGACTAGTGTCATACAAGGTACCACATGACCACGATAGTAAAGTGTATAAAGTGTGTTAAAAGTGAGTAGTATTTTAAGTAATTTGAGATAATTCCTAATTATGTGGATAATCAAGTAATTAATGGTTAATGGGGGATTAACAAATTAATTAAGTGGATAATTGTGGAATGAGAAATATCCCCCAACGCGGCAGCCATATAAGAGTTATTAACTGACTCTTAAGTCACTTTTCAAGGTGGAAACATTAAAGAGATAAGAAAATTATCTCATTTTTGGTGGAAAGATTCTATTAAGCCTTATGACTACAAAAATGAAAAGGTTTCAGCAAATTGAATTGCTCTCTAAATGCACAAAATGAAAAAGGGCTATGACTACAATGTATGAATGAAGCTTCAAAGTTCATGCAAGAATATGATCAATTTACATAACTAGCTTCAGCAAGAGATTTATACGAAACTATTTAGCATAATAGCACCAGGAATTTGCGATTCTAAGTAAGTACGGAGCAATCTTTCTCAGAAATATCATATGAATATTCCCCTACTTCGATCTGTCGTTACGTGTTGTCTCAAATGACATGTGTTAGAGGGATTATCAAGAGAATTAGCACAAGTATGTTAAGGCTATCCCTTCTTTTTTTTGGCATGATCCATACGATACAAACGAAACGAGAAAATGCACAACTTCCATAAATGACTCTATTCATAGAAGTATTAGAGGTGCCTATGTTCTTGAATTCCCATATGTTTATTATTCTATCATTTTTTCATGGGTCTCAGAAAATACATAAGTTGATAAAGTTTATTTCATGATATTACTCAAAGGCATAATGGTCTTATGACATTTAAAGAGATTTTATTAATGTATTTCTCATGCATTGCATTCATGTACATTGACCCATGACCAGATGGAATTTTATACGCATATATGTATATATATGCATATGGGATATGGGAAAAGGTTACAGCGTTATATACACACCACCACCTGATCAGCTGGTATACATTGATGATTTGCCCACAATGGTCGAGATGATATGATGGGATGCCCTCAGAGGCTTGGTGATGTTATGAATGCATAGAGCCATGCATGGTATGACATTTATACGCATATGCATAACATTATAATATTAAATTATTTACAAAGCTATTAGTACATACATGTTGAGTCTTTTACTCCATGTTTCTCTTATGTCTATTTTTTACTGATTTTCATTCCTTACATACTCGGTACATTATTTGTACTGACGTCCCTTTTTCCTGGGGATGCTGTATTTCATGCTCCTAGGCCCCAATAGATAGGTCGATAGTCCTCCAAGTAGGCTATCAGCTCAGCGGAAGATGTTGGTGCTCTCCATTTTCTCCGGAGTTGCTTGTTTGGTCAGTATGATTTGGACGTGTAGTGTTTGGTATGGCGGGGCTCTATCCTGACCTTTATGATAAGTATGTACTCTTAGAGGCTTGTAGACAGATGTCATGTATACGGATATTTGTATGGCCTTGTCGGCCTATATTTAAAGTATATAATGGATCACATTGGCCTTATAGGCCCGTATGTCACAGGTATAAGTTTCTATATCAGTTTTGGTAGTTCTATGTTGGGTATTCCCTCATGGTTACTCAGGTTGTATCATGACGCGCCTTCTGGACTACTTATCTATGATAATGTAATAAGAAAGATATGTTACGTTGGTACTCGATTGAGTAAAGTACCGGGTGCCCGTCGTGGCCCATCGGTTTGGTTCGTGACACCATCCATCAGTAGAGGCTTGTAGATATATCATGTCAGTTAGTGCAGTATGTTGGGCTTGTAGGCCTTGTATGTATATTTTGTTGGTTTGTCAGCTATAGTAGTTATGACGGCCTTGTCGGCCCAGTTGTATATTGATGTTTAGTCAGCGTTACCTTCCGTTCAGTTTTATATTTTGCTTCACAAATTGTCTTTCCATGTGTCCATGGCCAAAGTAAGACATTATATGTTCAGAGTTCCTTAGTCGCGAGTTCGTACGCAATGGTAAGTGAGGAACCGGGTGCCCGTCTCGACCCCAGGTTCGGAGAGTGAAAAAATTCATATCAGAGTAGTTCTTTCCTAAGGAGTCTACAAGTCGTGTCTAGTAGAGTCTTGTTTTTGGGTGAGTCATGCACCACACTTATAAGTAGGAGACTACATGTAACGACCCGGTCGGTCATTTCGTGAGATTAGCCTCGTTTCCCCCATTTATGCTTTATCATATGTTTCTTAGCCTGTTTATGTTGTGTTGGTTCGATTGGTTCGGGTTCGGAGTGGTCGTGGTGAGATCTGAGACACTTAGTCTCTTAAATTAGCTTAATAGTTGAAAAAGTTAACTAGGAGTTCACTTATTGGATAATAACCTCATAATACAGATTTTATGGCTCGAATACCTTTGTTAGGTGATTTGGGACTTAGGAGTGTGTTCAGAATGAAGTTTTGATATCCGGTATAGAATTAGGCTTGAATTGGGGAAAGTTAGTTTTTGGCGATTTCCGGTCGGTAGTGGAAACTAGGCTATAGGGGTCGAAATGGAATTCCGATAGTTGGAGCAAGTTCGTAATGACATTTTGGATATGTGTGCAAATTTTCAAGTCAATCGGATGTGTTTTGGTTGATTTCGGCGTCATTGGCGAGATTTAGAAGTTTCAAAGTTCATAGGCTTGCATTTGACGTAATTTTGGTGTTTTTGTGTTGTTTTTGGTGTTTCGAAGGCTCGACTAAGTTTGAATGATGCTATGGGGTGTGCTGGTATGTTTGGTTGGGGTCCCGAGGGGATCGGGATTGATTTCGGATGGTTAATAGAGGGTTGGACTTAACAATTTGAAGCAAAATAGCTGCTGGTATGTATTTACTAGTTTAGCCGCACCTGCGGATGGGGAGACGCAGGTACGATGTCGTAGGTGCGAAAAGAGGCTAGGAAGGAGGAATCCGCAAGTGCGAATCATGGACAACACCTGCGAAGCCGCAGGTGCATAAAGGGACTCGCAGGTGCAAAGTTTGGATTGTTAGTGGGATTTCGCAGGTGCGCACCTGGGACCCCAGGTGCGAATAATTGTCCGCAAGTGCGAATTAACTGGGCAGAACAGTATAAATAGGTGCCTCCGCGAATATTTTGTCATTTCTTCCATTGTTGCATGCGGGTTGAGCTTGTTTGAGGGNGTGGAGCTCCTTCCAGGGGGTAGTTTCATCATGGTAGAGGTCGTTTATTCAGGCCTCCTCGGTCAGGTCGCCCAGCCCTTAGTGGTGAATCTTCGAGGCATGGTCCCCACAGTTTTTAGCCAGGCCATTTTTCATTCGCTGCCCTTCCATCCCAGAGTGCAGCTCGAGCACCATCAGTTCAGGGTTCTTCTATGCATGGTTCCCCTAGTGGCCATTCTGGTGCCAGGGGTTCATTTCAGTCCTAGTCTCCAGCTCCAGGGAGTTGTTATGAGTGTGGAGAGTTCGGGCATATGAAAAGGCAGTGTCTTCACCTTCTTGGAGGTCCATCTCAGTTGAGGAGCCAGCCCTCGACTTTAGCCCTAGTTACTTCACCACCCGCCCAGGCAGTCAGGGGTAGTAGTCAGTCAAATAGAGGTCGCCCTAGAGGGGGAGGTCGAGTAGGTGGAGGTCAGGCCTGTATGTATGCCTTTCCATCCAAGCCAGATGCTATGGCCTCCGATGTAGTGATCGCATGTATTGTCTAAGTCTGTTGCCGAGATTCGCAGTTTCCTTGGTTTGGCAGAGTACTATCGCCGGTTCGTAGAAGGGTTTTCTTCTATTGCAGCACGTATGACAAGTCTAACCCAGAATGGCGCTCAGTTCAGGTGGACTGAGTAGTGTGAGGAGAGATTTCAAAATCTCAATTTAGCTTTGACTACAGCTCCGGTATTGATTTTGCCTACGGGTTCAGGCTCTTATACAGTTTACTGTGATGCCTCGAAAGTTGGCCTTGGAGCGGTTTTGATGCAGGATGGTATGGTGATTGACTACGCGTCCAGATAGTTAAAGGTGCACGAGAAGAATTATCCAGTGCACGATCTTGAGCTAGCAGCTATTGTCCATGCCTTGAAGATTTTGCATCATTATTTATATGGAGTGTATTATGAGATTTTCACTGATCATCGTAGTTTGCAGCATCTGCTTAAGCAGAAGGATATGAATTTGCGTCAGAGGAGGTGGTTGGAGCTTCTCAAGGATTATGACCTCACTATTTTATATCATCCGGGGAAGGCTAATGTAGTGGCTGATGCCTTGAGTCGCAGAGCGGAGAGTTTGGGGAGTTTAGCCTACCTTCCAATTGCAGAGCGGCCATTAGCACTTGATATTTAGGCTTTAGCAGGTCAGTTGGTGAGATTCTATAATTCAGAGCCTCTGCATGTATTGCCTTGTGTAGCCTCCAGGTCTTCTCTTTATGATCAGATTAGAGCATGCCAATTTGATGATCCACATTTGCTCGTTCTTCAGGATAGGGTCCATCGCGGTGATGCCAGGGATGTGGTTATTAGTGATAACGGGGTCATGAGGATGCAGGCCGGATTTGTGTGCCCAATGTAGATGGGCTTTGAGATTTGATTCTAGCGGAGGCCCATAGTTCGCGGTATTCCATCCATCAGGGTGCCGCGAAGATGTATCAGGATCTGAGACAGCATTATTGGTGGAGGTGGATGAAGAGAGATATTGTTGAGTTTGTGGGTCGGTTTCTCAACTATCAGCAGGTCAAGTATGAGCACCAGAGACCAGGTGGATTGCTTCAGAGATTTGATATTCTGGAGTGGAAGTGGGAGAGAATCACCATGGACTTCTTAGTTTGACTCCACGGACTTCGAGTAGGTTTGATGCTATATGGGTTATTGTGGATCAGCTTACCAAGTCCGCGCACTTCATTCCTGTTGGTACTACTTATTCTTCAGAGCGGTTAGCTGAGATTTATATCAGAGAGGTGCATAGGGTTCCAGTTTCTATCATTTTTGACAGAGGTAATCAGTTCACATCCCAGTTTTAGAGAGCCGTACAGAGAGAGTTGGGTACTCAGGTTGAGTTAAGCACAACATTTCATCCTCAGACCGATGGGTAGTCGGAGCGTATTCTTCAGATTTTGGAGGATATGTTGCGTGCCTGTATCATTGATTTCGGGGGTTCATGGGTTCAGTTTCTGCCACTCGCGGAGTTTGCTTATAATAATAGTTATCAGTCAAGTATCCATATGGCTCCGTATGAGGCTTTATATGGTAGGAGGTGCAGATCTCTGGTTGGTTGGTTTGAGTCGGGCGAGGCTAGGCTACTAGGCACAGACTTGGTTCAGGATGCACTAGGTAAGGTGAATTTGATTCAGGAGTGGCTTCGCACGACACAATCTAGGTAGAAGAGTTATGCAGATCGGAAGGTCCGAGATGAGTCTTTCATGGTTGGGAGAAGATATTGCTGAAGGTGTCACCCATGAAGGGTGTTATGAGGTTCGGAAAGAGGCGAAAGCTGAGTCCCCAATTTATTGAGCCTTTTGAGGTGCTTCAGAGGGTTGGGGAGGTGGCTTATAGACTTGCCTTGCCTCCCAGCTTATCGAGTATTCATCCGGTGTTCCATGTTTCGATGCTCTGGAAGTATGTTGGTGACCAGTCTCATGTTTTGGACTTCAGCCGGGCGCGTAGCCGCATTACCCGGAGGCTTAGTGGTGAGTTGCTTTCCCATGTTCCGTTCTGTAGTACCCATGGCCTTCTCTTGCTATGTTCATTCCTTTCTATTTTGTTTCAGACAATAGTTCTTAGAAAGTTTTGTATATTCTACTAGATGCTCGTGCACTTGTGACACTGAATTTTGGGGATTCAGTAGACATTCATGGGTTTTGATTATTTAATTCACTAGCTTACTTCCCCATTTAGTTTATGCTTTACAATACCATGCCCATTTACTGTTTGTTTCCGCAATAAATAAAAATCAAAGACATCAAAAATATTAAAATGAGAAATTAAATGGGTAGTTCACTGTTGGCTTGTCTAGCGCTGACATTGGGCGCCATCACGACTTTTAGTTGAAATTGGGTCGTGACACCTATTTGTTGTGCTTAGCCAACTGCGCAATAAATTAGTAATGCATTCTCTTTATCCCTAATCTCATCGAAATATAGGATTTAGAATAAATTGAATAGATGAGTCAAAGTTGTTAAATTTCTTTGATTATTGTTGTCCTTGCATGTTAATAACCCAGATAAATCAATAAGTCGAGTCGATTGAAGAATTCAATAGGATTTTCACATAACCATGACCCTAAGATATTATTTTTTATTGAATCAAAATCTTCGTGCTAAGTGTGCGAGTCAATCGGTTCTTATTTTAATCGCAACTCTAATTAGTAGAATTAACTAAACAAAAATCACCTTGAACTTGCTCTTGACTCGATAAATTAGAATTTACTTGATTTAGTTGATAATTGATGACAAGTCCTCATGAGAAAGATACTCTAATGACTTTTTATTACTTGATTGACCGTGTATACTTGTGTGTGCGATTTAGATCAACAACTATTTTTTTCTAACGGATATTACTTCTTTATTTTAATTTATTTGTCATAGTTTGATTGAATAAATAATAACAAATAAATAAAGATTGATAGAATATATTTTTATAGAACATATAATCAAGGGTTAAAATAATAGTTTATAGTTAAATTTTATTAAAATATAAAAAGATGTTTTTCTTTTCAAAACGAACTAATAAAGAAATAATATGTACTAAAATGAAACAAAAAATTTACTGTACTTATTTGAAACATTTATTTTTAGTCACTAACCAATCATATCTTACGGTTATAACGGGTGATCACTTGCATTTTTTGTTACATAGAAAGGCTAATAAATTAGTCGAGGAGTAGTCGTTTTCACGACTCTAATTTCCCTCCGTAGGATGTCGTGATAGAACGTAGTCTTTACTTACTGAATTAATAATAAAATTCAACCAACAACTATTAAATATGAAGAAGAAAAGTCTATACAAAGCCAACAATCCCAACATGGTATACAACATCCCAAAATTGGTAGTACAAGTCGTACGCGCTACTGAGTTTATTAGAAAATCTCTAAGTAAAATTGTTCCGGAATATAAATAAACTGCACAAAAATAACTTCCGAAGGTGACTCCAAGGTATGCGAATGCGACGACAGGTGTACCTTGAAACATCCACGATAATATTTTATCCGCGATCTAACAATCAATAGACTCTGAAGTACCTAGATCTGCACAAAAATATGCAGAAGTGTAGTATAAGTACACCACGGTTGGTACCCATAAGTATCAAGACTAACCTCGGTGGAATAGTGATGAGGTACAAGTTAAGACATTCACAAAACAAAATAACTTGTGCAGTATAGAAGTATAATGTTAATAATGAAAATCAGAAATCAGTAAATGGCAACAAGAATCAACATGTGATGTAAACAGTAAAGCAATAAAAATACTGAGAAGTATTGTTGTAACCAAATAAGAAACATGAGGGACAACCAATTACTCAAGTTATTCTAACACAAGTTTCACAATGGCTCCATGATACCTCATCCTATAGTCACAAGTTACGGGTCTCGACCCACCATCATATGCCCACGGAACCTTGTGCCTAAATCTCAAATCACAACTGCATGAACAATCACGTGCCAATATCCCAATTCGTCCGGCATGATCATAGGCTCACATTCACAATTCGCTAGGCGTGGTCACAGGCGCACAATCACAGTCCTCTTGGCATGGTCACATGTTCAATATCATAATTCATCCAGCGTGGACACATGCTCAATATCATAATTCACCCGATATGACAACGGACTCAATATCAACATGAAAATAGATAATACAAGAACACACGGGTATGATCAATAATTGTCAAGTCTCATGCTCCTAAGCTAGTATAAGTGGTGTGCTATGGTGTATGCTTGTGCGAGTGTACCTACTGCAACCCAAGTCAACAAGTAAATTCAAACACATCGAGTAGCTCATCGAAGCAACACAACAAGTCACATAAGGTGTATGACATACACAAGGAAAAACACATCATCACACGAAAACCACCAACATAATGTCCCTAAGCCATCACACATCATCCTTGACATTGCCGCCCTTATCTCTCCGATAGCAAGCCATATCATTCCGCCCTGACAATATCATTAGCCACCCTTATCTCTTTCATAGCCACCCGTATCACTCTGTATAATAGTCATCCTTATTGCTCCGCCGGGACAATAACACAATAGCCACCATTATCTCTACTTACACCTAACAACAGTGAGATGTCACCCTTATGCCCCACATAACAACAACGCTAAGATGCCACCCTTATACTCTGCATAAGAACAACAAACCACACAATAATTTCATAAATGCTAACATCACAACAACATGACATACCGAATCGTACCACAAATGCCCATAGGCCACAACCTTTCTAAAGGTCCAACAATATCAATATTTCCATAACAAATAGCCCACGACTCAAACACGATATGTGTAGAATCTCAAAAACAATAAAATGACGGGAAAGTAACTCAGCAAGGTACAACACCCCCTTTAAACACAATTCAATTAAAATAGACTAATGATTTTCGATAACTTTATTCCAATTAAATATTTAAGGATAAACTCAACAGAAAAGTATTTATATGAAATGGAAAACTTCAGATTCTAGTGTGTGAATAGACTAACATTGAAAGAGATGGCACGAACTAGTACTACGTCCAAGTGCATGAGAATAACCCGGCAACAAATGGGAAATCATGTACAATAATTTCAACTAAGAATAACTCAACAATAAAAGAAATCACATAATGATGAAAACTGTAACAACTTCAGATAAAACATATAAGAGCAAACTCGACAAGTAAAAAGAATGTGACATGTAACGACAACTTCAAATAAAACATAACATATAGCATGCACTAACAATTGCAAATAAGTACATGAAAGCCTAAGAGTCTAAACCAGTCAATTTTCACATATATGCCCGAGTACGTACTCGTTACCTCCGGTACACGGCTTTCATATGATATAAATAGCTTAAACGACTCAAATCTTAAGGGGAGTTCACCCTCCACAAATTTAGGCCAGATATTTACCTCAAAGAAGCCAAACCAATACACTAAAATGACCCTCTCGTGTAAAACAACCTCCGAACGGCTCAAATTTTGCCAAAATAACTCAATATCATAAATAAAAACCGTAGTAAACAATTATGGATAATAAAGCTTTGATCTTTAATGAAAACTAAAAAGTCAACCCAAAAGGTCAACCTCGGGCATGCACCTCGAAACCCGACAAAATTCATAAAATCCGAACACCTATTCTGATACGAGTCCAACCATGCAAATTATCCAATTTCGACATCAAATCGGCCTTCAAATCCTCATTTTACATTTTTGAAAGTTTATGCAAAAAATTTCATTTTCTCCCATTTAAATCACTAATTTAATGTTAAAAATAAATATGGAATCATGAAATATAATCAAATACGGATAAAGAACATTTACCTCAATCCAAATTGTGAAGAACTCCTCCAAAATTGCTCAGAATCGAGGTCTACAACTGAAGATGTGATAAAAATGGGCAAACCCTCGAATTATAAACTTTTTGCGAGAGATTCCGCTTTTGCGGTCACAAAGTCATTTCTGCGACGACCGCTTCTGCAGTAAAATATCCGCTTCTGCAGAAATACCTCGCCTCAGTCAAAGTCGCTTCTGCGACAAGGTATGTGCTGCTGCGCTTGGAGTTCTTCTTCTGCGGCGGCGCAGATGCGCCAGACATCCGATTTTGTAGTCTTCCTCATCCAGCCCTGCTTCCGCTTCTGTGCTCCTTCTCCTTCACACCTGCGATCACCACACCTGTGCCCAGCAATCCGCCAGTGCGACCACACCAGATCCTGCCCAAACCAGCTTCACTCAACATGATCCAAATGATCTGAAACTCGTCCGAAACACTCAGGGCCTCTCGGACCCTGTCGAAACATACCAACAAGTTCCATAACATAGATCAGACCTGCTCGAGGCCTCAAATCACATCAAACGACATTAAACTTTGAATCGCTCCTCAAATCGAACTTAATGAACTTATGAGCTTTCAACTTCTACAACTCGTGCCGAATCATATCAAATCAACCCGGAATGACGTCAAATTTTGCATGCATGTCTCAAATGACATAACGAAGTTGTTTTAACTTTTGAAATTAAAATCCGAACTTGATATCAACAAAGTCAACTTCAGAACAAACCTCTCAACCTTCCAAACGTTCAACTTTTGATTATTCGCCAAAATACATCAAATCAACCTACGGACCTCAAATTCAATTTCATACACACGCCTAAGTCCAAAATCACCATACAAAGCTATTGGAATCATCAAAATACCACTCCGGATCGTCTTCACAAAAGTCAAGCTCCGATCAATTTTTTTCACTTAAGCTTCAAAAGCAAGAATTGTTCTTCCAAATCAATCATGAATCATCCGAAAACCGAACTCGACCACACACGCAAGCCATAATACACAAGACAAGGCTACTCGATACCTTAAGCCACCGAACGAGACGCTAATTCTCTAAATGACCGGACGGGTCATTACGGTCGTCCACTTGCACAATTCATGTGGAATAATTAAATCATTAACTTCTTGTTGATTTTCTTAATGATGAATATGTTAATGGAAAAGAAAAACAGGAAACCAAGTCAACAAATTCTAAAACAGCTCAGGTAAAGATCAAAAGAAAATTATTGATAGAACTTATTACTATAAAACATATCATCAAGGATTAAATAAAAGTTCATAGTTTTATTATATTCAAACATAAAAAGATATTTTTCTTTTCAGAACGATCTATAAAGAAATAATATGTACTAAAATAAAACAAAAAAATTACGGTATTTCTTTGAAACATTTTATTTTTCAGTAACCAACCAATCATGTCTTAGGGTCATGACGGTGATCACTTGCATATTTTTGTTACATAGAAAGGCCAATAAGTGAGTCGAGGAGCAGTCGTCGAGTTGGACAATTCATTTGGAATAATTAAATCATCGACTTCTTTTTTATTGGTTTAATGATGAATATGTTAATAGAAAAGAAAACCAGGCAACCAATTCAACAAATTCTAAAACAGCTCATGTAAAGATCAAAAGAAAATCCTCCCC
>ML332616.1:0-10706 GCA_005239505.1 Nicotiana paniculata
TGTTTTGGAGTACAATACTCCAAAATTCTATCCATATTTGGTGAGGAAAAACTGTTCATTGAATAAAAATCTGGTTTTGGACAGATTTTTGGTCAAAAATCTAGCATTTTGGACAGATTTTTTGCCAAACAAATTTGTCCCAAAAGTCCTTTTTCTCCTATATAAAGAGGAGGTCTTTCCATACTATGAACACACATATTGGACTCTAAAAAAGACAAATCTTCACACACACCATCTTAAACTTTCATACATTTTTAGAGTTGCTTGAACACAAATATCTTTGTTAAAAAAAAATCAGCAGTCGTATACTTTAGTAAGTTGAAAATTTCTACACTTTGTGAGTGAATCTTAGAGTGCAAACTTTTCGAAAATGTAGAAGTCTTCTTTAGAGTTAGTTTTGGGCTCTTCTCTAAAGTTTTCGGGTTGTTTAAACACAATTTGCTGCTGGATTGTTGCTGATTTTGCTGTTGTTTCTCTGTTGCTTTCTGTTGCTGAGCTCCTATAATATTTATTTTCTGCGACCCAAGTAAGCTTTAAACTCTGTAATGCATTTTTTTTAGTAGCAATTGATGAGGATTCGATCATGTTTAGACTACTTGAAGCATATTCCAGGAAATTTACTGTACGGATGAATGTTGAGGTTTCAATCTTGAAATCAAGCTTTGGATCATAATGTTAAATTCATGACTTTTTTGCTTTATTTATTTATTGTCTCTTAGTATTTCTCTGTTAAACTTTAAGTAGTATTTTATGAGAATCTTGATCATGTTGTAGAAAAAGAAAAATTGGTAAAGACTTGATGGAAAATTTAAAAGTGGGCAGAATGTATTAGTTTAGTGTTTAATAAGATTGGGCTAACAAGAATAAAGGGCCAAACGAACTAACCTGTTGGCCTATTTTCACAGATAACAAATCTGGCCCATTGTTTAATAAGCAAGAGCTGGCCCAATGCCAAAGCATGTTCAAAAGGGCCAGCGTTTTGATAATCAAATAGTTGGCTCATTCCTTTTTAAATCAATGATTGTCCACTCTTTAAAATAACAAGTTAGCACAACTTTTTTCATTTTTTTATTTTTAGTCAAATAATCTCAATAAAAATAAGTTTTTTTATTAAAATAACTTTACAACTTAGTCTTCTTAATAATTAATCTAAACACTAGGCGACTAGTACGTGCATCTTAACCTTTTTTATTCACGGACTCGCTTGCGTAGCGTGATATTAAATTTTAATATTTTAATTCAATAATCTCATCTTATTTTTACTATCTTTAATTAAATTCTAATTTAATTAATTCTTTTACTAGAATCGCGGATTCGCTTGTGTAGCGCGATACTTAATATTTTAGTAATTTCTTTAAATGTAGTAACTTTTTTAAAAGTAATAATGTACTAATAATCCTTGTCATAACTGCGGATTCGCTTGTGTAGCGCTGTTATGACAAAATGAATAAATTTTGTCCGGATCACGTATTCGCTTGCGTAGTGTGGTTATGACATCTCATTAGTCAAAATTTTCTTTAATTTTTTTAATAATTCGGATATAAAAGCGGCAAGGTAAAAATATAAAAGCATATAAATATCAATTTGTCCAAAATTAATTCAAGCCAAGTTTAAGTCATAAAGCGACCGTGCTAGAACTACGGGACTCGGGGAATGCATTGCACCTTCTCCCCCGTCAACAAAATTCCTTACCCGAACTTTGTTTTCACAGACCAATAATAAAAGAGTCAAATCTTCCTTTGAATAGGGATTCAAATAAAAGGTGACTTGGAACACCGAAAAAAATAAATTCTAAGTGGCGACTCTGAACAATAAAATAATCCCTATTTCAAAATTGTCACTTCAATTCGAAAAACTCTTTAACCCACAACAATCCATAATACGCATAACATGCATCTTTTGGGGGGTAGAAAAGGGGTGTGACAACTCTGGCGACTCTGCTGGGGACAACCAGAATTCGAGCTTGTGCATGTTGACTTTTTATTTGGCTTCATTAATTTTGTATATATTGAGATTTATTTGTGCCTAATGTGCTACTTGTTCGCTTTTTACGGCTTTGATATTGTTGAACTGTACATATAAACTGTCTTCTCACGCACCCCCTCTGAGTCTTCTTGAAATTAAAAATTGGGCATTTGCTTGACATAGCCCACTTTCTTTGGGATAGCCGAGGTGCTTGTCACCCGGTGAAGGATTTTAGTCACACATGTTTTAGGCGGGGGGCACCATCAGTTAAGCCGGAAAGCAATGCTACCGGTATACTCACCCTCCTCGGCTCGAGTTGTCCGCTCGAGTAAGCTAGTCCAGATACATTCTCCACTAGAATTTAAACCTAGAAGAACAAACCTCATGCCGGATATCCCTAGTAGGTTCGCTTTATTTTCATCACGTGCATTTAACTTAGCGAAACTCGACACAGGGGTCGGGTCCGTATAAGACAAGTATCTTCTTTGAGACCATCATGTCTACTTTTGTGCTACTTATTACATCATTTGGAAGGCTTACTTGCGTTGTTGACCAGCTTTAGAAAATAATTGAGCAGAATTAAGAAAAAGAAAAAATATTCTCTTAGTTTAGTACAAATAATCTTTTTTTTACTAAGATTTTGTAGTAGTTTGACGTGAGGTGTCAAGATTAATTTCATAAAAAGTCAAAAGAGAAAAATACTCAGTTTCACCGAACTACGCGGGTCTGATTCTCACCGGATGTGAGATACGTAGGCAAACTTCATAACTTCCGGCCCCCATTTTTTCAAAAATCCAAAAAAAACTCTTAATTCATTCTTTAAAAGTCTTTCTTTAGAAATCCCAAATAACAATTTAAGCCCAAAATATTTTCTTCCATTTTAAAAGAGAATAAAATCAAAAACCGAAAAATATTTTTCTAATTTCCTTTTAAGTCTTTTTCCCAAAATTCAAACAAAAAAAAAATCAAGATTAAAAAAAAAAATTCTTTCTTCTTTAGAAGTCTTTCTTTAAAAAAAAAAAAAAAAAAAAAAACATTTTGGAAAAAAAAACTAGAATCAAAAATCAAAAATACTTTTTATTCTTTCGAAAATTGAAAAGAAAATTCAAGATACAAAAAAAAAATTTCTTTTTCTTTAGAAGTATTTCTTTTATAAATTCAAAATAAAGGTCCAACCACAAAAAAAAGGTTCCTTTCTTCTTTAAAAGTCTTTTTCAAAATTCGAAAAAAAAACAAAAAAAAAGGATTGATATTCTTTGGTCACCTTTTACTGTTTGTCCTCATATTCCGGTCGTTTTTCTAAGACAGCCTTAAAATCTTCCTGGGAAGTACCGAAGGGCCGTTTTTGTTAAAATAGCCATTTTTAGTTTGTCTATTGCTTATTTTACCTTTTTTATTTTTATTTTTATTTTTATTTTTGTCCCCATGCTTAGTCGTTTTTACTGAGAAATCCTCTAAGCCTTTCGTGGAAGAATCAAAAGGCCATTTTTATAATAATAGTCGTTTTCCTACTTTTTGTGTCTGCTAATTTCAAAAATAGTAAATAGATCGAGTCCTAAATAGCATTTTTTTTTAAAAATAAAAAGGATTAATCAGAATTTCATATAGCTTAGGAAAGTCCTGACCCTTCTTTATCTTATTCTTAGGTTCACCATGAATTCTCCACAAAGAAGCAACCAGAAAAGGGTGAGGGACGAGACACCTCCTATGTTTTTGATAAGAGACAAGACCCCGAGTAGTCTCTGTAATTGGTCGGCTAGTTTTGCGACATGGGAACGGAATCAAGTATTTAAGCACCTTAAGTTCCTCACAAACATCATGGGGATTAAGCCTAACAGAGATTTAATCGAGGCTCTAGTAGGTTTTTGGGACCCCCTGAACAATGTCTCAGATTCAAAGATTGTGAAATGACGCCTACATTGGAAGAGTTAGGTGGGTTTACCGGATTAGGGAGGGACCTTCGTGGGAAAAAACCTGCTGCTCCGAGAAAAACTGGTGTAAACAACTTTCTGAAAAAGTTATGCCTTCGTCGAATTCCAATGGGTTGCCTGGACGAAGGTTGGGTTCCGCTGGAATATTTCTATTACAGATTTGGGGACGAGAAAGGGTTTGAAAACTTCTCAGGCACATAATTCGTCAACCAATTGAGTTACGACGCATGGAGGGAGTTGAGAGTCTTCGCGTTCATGATATCATTTCTAGAGATCATGATCTTTCCAGAGCGTGGTGGGCGCATCAGAATTCGATAGCTGCGGTGGTCTCATTTTTGCAAAGTAGCGAGGATCACACCATTCTTCCCATGATTCTGGGAGATATTTTTCGAGCTTTGACCCGCTGCCAACAGGGTGAATATTACTTCGAGGGATGCAACATTCTACTGCAGATGTGGTTCATAGAGCACCTTTATCATCATCCAATAGTAATAAATTTCAATGACAATTGGCTGAATTACATCGGATGTCACCCAGATAGGGACGCAAGTTGTAATCTTCCAGAGGGGGTGAGGGCTTGGCAGACATTTCTCGGTTCGTTGAGTGCTGATAGAATCACTTGGAACTATTATTGGTTCCCTTATGCTTGGATCATGCATATGTCGACGTATCGTCCGTTTTTCATACTCATGGGTTTTAGAGGTTTCAAACCCTATGCACCCCTACACGTCATGCGCCAGCTAGGGAAGTGCAAAAGAGGCCCCCGACTGAGGACATGCGTCCGTTCATGTGGGAATTCAAGGTAGAGGAGCCCCCAAGGGAGTCATATGCACAAAAGGTCTGGTTTGGTAGTCGATTTTCTGATTTGGACGAGATGGTAGCTGATCGTGAACGTGGGGAGGTAAGCCTCGCATACCTTGAGTGGTTTCACAACCAGGCTATCCCGGAGCAAAGGCCAGAAAGATCCATACGACATGCGACTGATTGGGAAGAGGAGATCGAGGCCAGAGTTAGAGAAACTAGAAGGGAAGTAACACTAGAGTTCCAATCCCGTATTGACATTTTACAAGAAGATAAAGGCATTCTGGAGACAGCCATGGGCATACAACAGGTTCCTTTCAAGCGGGAAAAGGCCAAGTGGGCACAAGAGAGGCGAGCACTTAAAGCTCAAATTAGGCAGGAAAAAGTGATCACTACCGCTCAACAACAGGAAGAAAGAGAAGCTCAGTTCAAGGTGGTCCGTGATCATGAGCGTAGAGGTTTTGCTCCGCTAATACAAGGCCTGAGGGATCAGATAGGGGGATTTGAGTCAAGCAAGGAGCACCAGATCGCGTACTTTGAAATAGAAAGACATCACTACCAAAGTATGATCAATCGGTTGGAGGGGGATTCACTGGAAATTCGGCGCCGAAGAGATATAGCCTTGGAGCGCGAGCGTGATGCACTGGATCTATCTGAGACCCGTGGTCAACAAAATCAAGAGTTTCACTTGGCTCAGGAACACAATAAGGAAAAGATCCTCGAGGTATCCACATATACCTCCCGAGCTTGCAGGAGTTGTCAGGGAATGACGCCCGAACGATTTGCTGAAGTATCATTGAACGTCGCTCGTCACATATCTGCAGATTTAGAGAGGATATACCGCGATGTTGGGGGTCAACCGCAGGAATAAGCTCCATGACTACAATAATTCTGGTGGATTCTCTTGGAGAATTTTGGATCTTGTTTCAGCTGGCAGATCATTTTGATTGTTCCTTTGTGGTTTTTGAGTATGTAAGAGTCTTTTGTTGTTTTTAGTCTTGTTATTTTTCCCTTTGTCTTAAAAAGTCTGTTTGAGTCAAGTCTGGTTGTGTTTAAACAGTTATCCTTATGTAATTCTTGTTATTGAGTCTTGTATCAAAAAATTAAAATCAATGAAAAAGATTTTGTTTTGGAAAAAAATTCGGAAAAAAAAGAACCAAAAAATGTTTGCTTTGTATAAAAAGAAAAAAAAAAGAAGAAAAAAAGAGGATCGTGTCCCTGAACTACGTAATGATCTGATTCATGTGGCGACATGATACGTAGGCAACCCCTAAAAGGTTCGATCAAAATATTTCAATGAGGGAACAAAAATAGGCAAGTGAAAAGAAAAGCGAAAAAATGAGAAAGAGAATAAAAAAGAGAAGAGAAAAAGAAAATTTGAGAGCACCAATAAGCAGCAGCCTCATAAGCCGGAATGAAACATGAAGCCTTCCAAAATCATGTTAGAAATAGTGACAATGTTAGGAACATGGCATATTACGTGTGATTCATATATGTAAAATGCTTAACCCTAACACGTTTGTTGTCTTTTAGTCAGTAAGCTTAAAGGTGGTTGGTTTGTGGTGAAACTGGCAACACACCATTACTTCACCAGATCTAAAGGAAAGGTACCAATGGATAATAATGATGAAATCGAGTTGGTCAGTGACGACCCCCATGGCCAGTCAGTTGAGCAAGAGTCAGAGGAAGTGAGAAGATTAAAATAACAACTGTCGGATGTATATCAAGCTTGGGTCTCCGGTCAGCCTCCACCTCAGGGTCCCTAAGAAGGAACTTCTACCATATCCCTGGCTACTCAACCACCGCTCCGTGCAACAAGTGATCACATTCTACCACCAGGGTACGTGCCAAAATACAGCATCCATGCCGCCCCTGGTGCTTCTAATGTGCGACCTCCTGTGAACACCCAACTTTTGGCCCGCATGGAAATTACTCCTAAAAATAATCAAAAAATGATTTTAATAAATTTTAGGAACTTTTCTTTATTTAGTTGCATTTCATGCATGTTTACTACTTTAAAATTATAGAAAAAAAATCATAAAAAATTATCTCATTTTTAATTTCGTGCCATTTAGGTTTAAACTGCATTTTTAGGATTTAGTTACATTATCAAATACATCTTCTAAAAATCAAAATTGCATTCGTAGGTTAATTAATCAACTAGTTGCACTAGTCCATCACTAGATAAAATAAGTACATAGGCTGGCCAAGAAATAGATTTAAATTAAATATGAGTCTAAAGTGGCTAATTCTACAAAAAGCATAAAAAGAAGGGAAGGCTGTTAAGGCTAAATTTTCACTGGGCCAATTTTTATGGCCCAATTCCCTCAAATCCACTCAAAACCGCCTGCCTACCCGACCCGACCTGCGTGCCCGACCCGCTTCCCTCACCTATTAAAACAAACAAGGCCCCCCCATCTGATCATCTCTATCACAGCAGCCGTGACCCCCCCCCCNTTCTTCCTCACCCTTTCACTCTAAAAAACAAAAACCTTAACAGACCCTCTCCTCACGCCTATGCCGCTCAGAAACAAGCCCGTAGCTGCCGCCCACTCCCCTTCTAAAGACAAACATCAGCAAAGAGGACCTCTCCCCCCCATCGGACCCAGAGGGCGCCGTCTTCTTCCCTCCTCTTCATCTTCTTCACAAACCCCTCACAAAAAACAGACCCCTCACCCTTAGAGGAGACTCCCCCTTATGAGCGTCGTCCCTCCCTCCTTTCTCCCTCCTGACCTCTCACTTAAATCGACTAACCCAAAACAAATTTCGACCATTCACATGTCTCTCTTCAAAGAACCTAGTTTCCGCCGTTCCCCCACCCCTTGAATGAAAATGGCGCTCCATAGCTCATCTTCTTCTTCCCCGTGAAAATAGCCACTGGCCTCCATCGAAGAGACCTGGAACCAGCGAGCTTTCTTCTCCAGCAAGAACAAAACCGGCCACACCCCTGCCTTCATTGGTCTACGTATCATACATACACGTTTTCTAATTTTTCTTCTCTCACTTGGGTTCAAGCTGATTTCGCTGCTGCTGTTCCGCATTTTGTTGAGCTCCAAATCCAATCCTTGTTGCTGTTTTCTTTCTTGTTATGTTTCCGCATCGAGGTACCTCTTTGATCTTAATCATGTAATTTGGTTCGGACAAATTTGTGCCGTTAAGCAATGGTTTTTTAGTGATCAGATTAAATCATGTATCTTTTTTTGTTTGTTGAGTTAATGACTGTGGGTGGCTGATTTGTATGTCACATTTCGTTTGAGTATGGAACAAATTTAATTAAGGCTGTAATTTGCAGATCTGACTACTAATTGGTCAAATCGGTAAAGTTCGAAGCCAAAGCGTGTGATTCCGGTCACTGGTGACTAACTAAAATTTAATTACCTCATGTCATAATTTAAAGTTTGTCGTGAATAGATTGTATCCATATAAGAGAGTATTCATACACAATTATTTCATGGAGAATTGCAATAAAAATGTTTGTTGTTGTAAAATTCGGATTATATTTCTGGTATAACAAATTGGTTGTGATCTTGAATTTAGATAAGCGGTCCTTCATGTTTTCCACAAATTGGTTTAAATCACTACTATACGCCGATAAGAATATACACACAAGTTCCGATTGTATGATGTCAAATGCAGCTAATTGTTTCGACCCTCAAATTGGTTAGTAACAAAATATTTGTTACATCCATTTGTTGTCTATCGCTGCCTATTTCTATAAGTCTAATACCTTTCGTTTTGTTTCTTTATTAATTACTGTAAGCATGTTATTGTAATGTGGTAATTGCAATTTTTTTCCTAGCTATTTCGTTGATTTGATCTTTTAAGTTGGTGGGAGTTGTTGATGAGTTTAATGCAAGGAATAAAGTATATTTCATTTACGGATTGTTTATCAAATGATTGAAGGTCGGGTTGTAATATTAGCTTTAACTTCAAGTATCATTTTTTATATAAATAATTTCAGGGTAGTTGAAGTATATATTTCTTCCATAATAATTCTATATTCATTATCAATAAGCATAATAATCTCAAACTTAGTCTTAGAAGACCTTGAACAAAATAATACCTAGTAGTCCAAAAAGGCTCTTTAAACTAATACTCCAAGTAATTTAGGAAAAGATAAAGAATTTACGAAGATAATAATTTTTTGCTTCAAATAAGCATCTAAATTATCATGACCATAGTCATAATTATATAATCCCCATTTTGGGTGTGCATTTTATGTGACCTGACCCTAACTTCAAACAATAATTAAAATCACATGTTGCAATCGCGGGTGCATTTCATGTGACGCGGTTGCGATGTGTCCAAAACAACAAGTGCACGTCATCGTGACTTGTTCCAAGATAAGTCCATAAATATAAAAAACAGTTTATGTACATATCCCGTAAGCTAAAAATGTCTCTTTTAGATAAAAATTATAGAACTTAAAGAATGATCAAACGTCGCCTCAAATAGGCATTTTTAATCGTCATGACCATAGTCATGACTATACAATCTACACTCCGGTGTGGCAACTCATGTCCCCGACTCTAACTCAAAACATTAATTAAAATAAGCATGTTGTAAATCGCGGGTACATTTCATGTGGCGCGGTTTGCAACGTGTCCAAAAATAACAAGTGCACGTCATTGTGACTTGTATTAAAATAATTCCATAAATATTAAAAAGCGGCTAAAAAGTAAGAAGGATAAAAAGCACAATAGGTTTAAAATATGTAAATAATTAGATAATTAGGCCAAATATTAATAGTTAAGCGACCGTGCTAGAACCACAAAACTCGGGAATGCCTAGCACCTTCTCCCGAGTTATCATAATTCCTTACTCGGATTTCTGGTCGCAGACAAATCAAAACAGAGTCAAGTTTCCTCGGTTTGGGATTTTTAAAATAAAATGGTGTCCCGGAACACTGTAAAAAATACGACTGGCGACTCTGAAACTAAAATAAATCCCAAATCCGAATAATATCACTTTAATTGGAAAAACTCCCTTATAACCCCTTCTTCGGGAAAAAGGAGGCGTGACAGCTCTGGCGACTCTGCTGGGGACCGAATCCAGAATCTCTAGTTCAGGGTTCAGAATTCGAGCTTATAATAACTGTTATATTTGGCTTTATTATCTGATTTTATATGTTTGAACCTAATGTGCTAAATGTTGCTTTTTACCGCTTTGATATTATCTGAACTGTATATAAATTATGCCGAAACCCTCTTCTCTCTGAATCTTCTAAATCATCTGGGAAGTGTGCACTTCATGTGACTTCTTTTCTGTTAGAGTCATATCCAAATTTTAGAATGAGGAACGGACAAGTTGCAAAGCTGGTGAAGCTTCTGTATTCCTGGTACGCTGCCCCGAACTCGGCTCGAGCTGTCCGCTCGGGTAAGCCATGTCTAGAACAATACACTCAGGTTTTAAACCTAGAATAACATATCCTCATGCCGGATCCTTAGTAGGAACGCTTGTTTGCATCATGTGCATTTGACTTTGGGGACTCAACACAGGGGTTGGGTCCGTCTAGGACAGGTATACCCAATTTAAAAGACCATCCTGATGCATCTTACATGCTACTTGTGTATCTGTTTATTTTGGTTTACATGTTGACTGGCTTCTAGAATGGGAAAGAAAATAAATAAAAAAATAAAAAAAAGGAAAATGAGAGAAAAATCAAGAGTGAGAGGTAGGTATTTGAAAAATGCTGAAACTCTCCCGAAAAAAAAAAGAGTAAAAAGAAAATAAGCCAATGTTTTCAAAAAGCCATGTTTCCTCTGTTCTGTCAAAATGGGAGAAATACGCGGGCCTGATTCTCACTAGATGTGAGATATGTAGGCAAACCTCATCGGTTCCGGCCCTTATTTTAAAAAAAAAAAAAAAATTCAAAATAAAAATTTTCCTTTAATCCCTTCTTTGAAGTCTTTTTTTAGAAAATCCCAAATAAAAAATTTAGAACAACAAATATATTTTCTTTCATTTTAAGAAGTCTTTCATTCAAAAAGAAAAATCAAATCAATATCT
>ML332618.1:743-41079 GCA_005239505.1 Nicotiana paniculata
TTTAATTGGCTATCACTGTCCATCATGAACGCTCTAACTATCATAAATCTCTCTCAAGTAATTATGATAATTTACTAAATGCACTCTCTCAAGTTACGCTAGCTAGATTGAAATACAGTTCACTTTAGATTGCACCCGAGGTATTCCGGAAGTTGGAACAGGTCCGTAATGTCATTTTGGATATGTGTGCAAAATTTCAGGTCAATCGGAGGTGTTTTGGTTTGTTTCAGCGTCGTTGGCGAAATTTGGAAGTTTCAAAGTTATTAGGTTTGAATTTGATGTAATTTTGGTGTTTTCATGTTGTTTTTGGGTTTCGAAGGCTCGACTAAGTTTGAATAATGCTATGGGGTTTGTTGGTATGTTTGGTTGGGGCCCCGAGGGGCTCGGGATTGATTTAAGATAGTTGGCGGAGTTTTTAACTTAGGAAATTGCAGCTAATGGTTGTTGGTGTAAAGTTTCTGGTGTGTGGCCGCACCTGTGGATGGGTAGCCGCAGGTGCGAAGGTCCATGCGCAGGTACGAAAGGAGGCTAGACAGGAAGAGTCCACAGGTGCGAAGAGTTGGCTGCGCCTGTGAAGCCGCAGGTGCAGAGAAAAGATCGCAGGTGCGAGAATTGGTCCGTTAGTGGGATTTTGCAGGTGCGCACCTGGGACCGCAGGTGCGGGTCTGCAGGTTCGATGAAAGGTCCGCAGGTGCGGATTAGCTGTGCAGATTAGTATAAAAGAAAGCCTCCGTGAAATTTTGGTTATTCTACCATTGTTGCATACGGTTGGAGCTTATTTGAGGGCAATTTGAAGAGAGAATTTGAGGGTCTTCAGTGGAGGTAAGTTCCCGGATTATTAAAGTCGTTTCTATGCTATTTTGTTCGGATTAGGCTTGTAATTGAAAGGATTAAAGTAGAAAAAGTTTGGAAAAATGGGAGGAGGATTTGGAAAATTCTTTTAGCGATTTGGGTAGGCAATTGTGGTCTGATTGTGGTGTTTTTGGTATGTGTAGAATCATGGGAGGACGAATTGTCTGGTAATTGCTCGTCGTTCGTCGTGCCAAGTTTTTAGGATCCTTTTCCGACAATATCAAGGACCTGATACGGTCCCTCTCAGTTTGGGACAAGTTTTCCTTCGTTTAGGTTTCGAGTGTTGAGGGTGACCTTTCTCAGAACCAAGTCCCCGATTTTAAAGTGTCGAAGGTCGGCTCTTCAGTTGTAATACCTTTTGATACGCTATTTATGTGCGGCCATTCGAGCGACGGTGGCTTCCCATATTTCATCTAGAAATTCGAGACTTGTATTCATAGCCTCATGAGTTGACTCTTCCGTGGCATACTGAAACCTGAGGCTAGGTTCCACGACTTCGACCGGGATCAAAGCTTCGGCGCCTTAGATTAAAAAGAATGGTGTTGCCCCGTACTGGATTTTGACATTGTACAGTACGCCTAAAGGACCTTGGGATGTATTTCTCTCCATTTTCCTTTAGCGTCGGTCAATCTTTTCTTTAGATTTTGAATGATGGTCTTGTTTGTCGATTCGGCTTGTCCGTTCCCAATAGGATGATATGGCGTTGATACGATCCTTTTAATCTTGTGGTCTTCAAGAAATTTTGTCACTTTGCTACCGATGAATTGCTTCCCATTATTGCTACGATCTCGGCAGGCATCCCGAATCGACATATAATGTGGTCCCAAATGAAGTCTATTATGACTTCTTTTTCTATGACTTTTTTGAAGGCCTATCTTCAACCCACTTAGAAAAATAGTCAGTCATAAACAAAATGAATTGAGCTTTACCTGGGGATGATGGGAGAGGACCGACGATGTCCATTCCCCATTTCATGAACAGCCATGGGGATAAGGCTGAGTGGAGTTGCTCCCCGGGTTGGTGAATCATCGGTGCATACCTTTGACATTTGTCGCACTTCCGAATGAACTCTTTTGTATCCTTTTCCATATCGGACCAATAGTATCCTTCTTTGATGATTTTGTGAATCAATGACTCGTCACCGAAATGATTTCCGCAAGTGCCTTTGTGAATTTTCCGTAGGACATAGTCGGTGTCTCCTGGGCCCAAACATATCGCCAATGGTCCATCGAACATTCTCCTATACAGTGTTCTATCCTCGGCCAATGTGAACCATACGACCTTCGTGCGTAGAGTCCTCGATTCCTTAGAATCGGATGGAAGCTTCCTGTCCTTTAGGTATTCGATATAATTATTCCTCCAATACCATGTTAGACTTGTGGAGTTTATTTTGGGGTGGCCTTCTTCGATTACTGACCTCGAAAGTTGTACGACAGTCCCCGATCTAAGTTCGTCGTCTTCGACCGATGACCCCAAACTTGCAACGGCATCAACCTCGCTGTTTTGTTTTCGAGGTATGTGCTGCAGGGTCCATTCTTTAATTCGGTGTAGAGCCACTTGTAGTTTGTCAAAGTACCTCTGCATTCGATCTTCTCGAACCTCAAAAGTTCTGTTGACTTGGTTTACCACAAGTAAGGAGTCACATTTGGCCTCGATGATCTCTGCTCCCAAAATCTTAGCTAGATCAAGACCTGCAATCATGGCCGCATACTCAGCCTCATGGTTAGTTAATTTTGATGTTCTTATAGGCTGTCTACTTGTGGGCAGCTTCTCAATGATACCTAGACCGGACCCCTTCACGTCTGAAGCGCTGTCTCTGAAGAGGTTCTACACTCCGATGATGTACCCCATTTTAGTAATAGTTCCTTTTCGACCTCGGGTACGAGGGCTGGCGTGAAGTCGGTCATGAAGTCTGCCAAGATTTGAGACTTGATGGCCGTTCGAGGTTGATACTCAATATCGTACCCGCTGATCTCAACAGCCCATTTGGCCAATCGACCTAAAAGTTTGGGTTTCTGAAAAATATTACGAAGGGGATAGGTGGTCACAACTCAAATTGGGTGACACTAGAAATACAATTTTTATTTCCTAGAGGCGCTTATCAAAGAAAGCACTAATTTTTCTAAGTGTTGATATCGGGTCTCGGCCTCTCCTAGGGTCTGACTAACATAATAAAAAAGAAATTGCGTACCTTGTTCTTGTGAAACTAAGACACCACTTACCGCTATCTCCGAGATTTCTAAGTATAAGTAGAGTTTCTCGTCCGCTTTTGGGGTGTGAAGCAACGGGCTCGACATGTATCGTTTCAGTTCTTCTAAGGTTTGTTGACATTCCGGGGTCCATGCGAAATTTCTCTTCTACTTAAGCAGTGAGAAGAACCGGTGGCTCCTATTTGAGGACTTCAAAATGAATCGACCTAGGGCGGCTATGCGCCCTGTTAACCTTTGTACGATCTTGACATTATCCACGACCGTGATGTCTTTGATTGACTTGATTTTATCGGGGTTGATCTTGATCCCCCGATTTGATACCATAAAGCAGAGGAACTTTTCTGAACCGACCCCGAATGCACATTTTGTCCTGGTTGAGCTTCATGTTTACTTTCTTAGTATGTCGAAGTCTCCTGCAAATGTTTCAAATGGCCCTCTGCTCGCAGGGGCTTAACTAGCATGTCGTCAATATAAAACTCCAATGATTTACTTATCAGTTCTTCGAACATTTGATTTACTAGGCGTTGATAAGTAGCACCAGCATTTTTTAGTCCAAACAACATTACGTTATAACAATAGGTGTCGTATTGAGTGATGAACGAAGTCTTTTCTTGATCTTCTGGTTTCATTTGTATTTGATTGTACCCAGAGTAGGCATCGATAAAACTAAAGATCTCGTGGCCGGCCGTGGCTGTTGATACCCAATTTTTCCTCAAATTATTTTTAAATTTGCATATATACCTTCGAAATCACTTTTTATATTAATTGGTCTTTTTCCCATAATTTTCCATATCTATTTTTCTAATTTATTCAGCACTTTATATTCAATAATTATTCATAAATTACATCACAAATAATTTCAAAACATTTCCTAGGTCAATATATCATTTTTAATCCTATTAGGATTAATTATTTCACAAATTAGCCAATTTGACATTATTTGGCTATAATTACAACAATTTCGCAATTATAGCCTAATTGTACATTTTTTGCCTTTTTACTTCAATAGATAACCATTTTATTTTATTTTTATTAGTTAATTATCTTAATTTCACCTAATTATTCTTAATTTCATTTTTTATATAATTATTAGCTATTTTATTAATTATTTGACTATTTTTAAGGGTATTTAACAAATAGTCGTCTTCATTTACATCCTAGCCTAATTAATCCTGGTCCCTAAGCTAGTTAACCCAGCCCAAACCTGAATTTCTACCCAGCCCAGACCCAAATTCCTACCCGACCCAAACCAGGATCAATCTCGACCGTTGATCAAATCTGATCAACGGTCTAGATTAGACTTTCCTAAATTAAACCCTAACGACCTACCCCCTTCCCCTCATTTTGACTCCTCTCACATTATCTCTCTATCTCTCCGATTCTCTCTAGAGACTTCCAGTCTCTTCTTATTCGATGAAGATGGTTCGTCTTCTCCGGCTACCTCTCTTGCCGGAATCAATGGGTCCTCACTCCTCTTAGCTTTATGGCTCCCTCTTACACCGGGTATCACTGTCCGGAGGTCCTTAGGAGATCCTGAAGCAGTTCACCTCACCCCATGACTGTTCATGCCTTTTCAGGCCACCCTTGGCCCGTCCGAGTAAGATCTTCCCATCTCCGGCCAAAACCTATGGTTTCTGAGCCGATTTTCTCTCTTTTTGGGTTATCTCACTAAAACCCTAACTGTTGGCTCTCGATTTCTTAGATCTATGATAGATCTGGATGTATTCTGAGTTATTTTTGCTATTTCCTTAAAGATTCCGAGTTTTCTTTAAAAATGACTCTTAATCTTCAAGCTAGGGTTTCTTAACACCTTTCTGAAAAAAAAAGGAATGATTTTCTTTCTGATTTTAAGTATTATTCTATAATTTCTACTATGTTTGCACGATTTATTTGTGTTTTTCCTTCATCTGACTTACTGTGTTGGAAACTGTAAGTGGCTTTGCCTCAATCTTAGTATTTTGAGTCTGTTTTGATGATTTTGTTCGTTTAATCTGTATGTGTACATGTTTCCCACGAATGTTCTGAGATTTTCTATGACTTTACCATATTTTGTTCATTAGGGTTTCTGATCTTTGTGTCCTCTACTCGTATCATGTTTACTCCGTTATTTCCTTTAATCATTTTACTATGTTCTAACTTAAATCCCTGATTTATGTGATTCTCTTACCCTACTTTGCCTATTCTTGCTTATGCTATGTTTGCTCCATTCAGTTGCAATACTTTCCTTTGGTTAATATTGCCTTCTAGCGGGATCCCAGATTCCCTGTGATTGGTATCCTCTATTCTCGACTGATTTCAATATTTAAAATATTCTCTTGCCTTATTTTTGGTTAATTATGTTGTCAACTGATTCTCAACATTTGTTTCCTTAATTAGGACTCTATGAACCTAGCCTAATTACCAGCTCTATACTTACACTATTTTGAAGTATTTCCTTATTTGTTATGTTCCAATCATATGTTGATTTGCTTCCTTATTGGTTACTTGTTCTTACCGTTTGAAAGTTAACACCTTAATTAGAGGAAGTACTTAAAATGATTGATTCTGATTCCTTTAATTTTTGCCTGACTTTGATCTGCACCTTATTTACTACTATTTTAAAAGCTATAAATACCCCGGCCTCTTATTTTTTGAAAACGATGAACTAATCTGTTCAACTCTCTCTCTCTCTCTCTCACACACAATTAAAAACTCTCTGCTCTCTCTCTCTCTTCTGTGCTAGTTGCTACTATTCTAAGTTAGTCGGCTGCAAGCCAAGGCTAACTATTGTGCATCTCCTACTTCCTGTTTGTGTTACTGCTTTCTTCACTTCACTGGTATGTTCTAATTCAGATTTTCAGTTCTCAAACCAACATGTTTCTATTGTTGTTGCAATTCACTGTGTTTCTAATTTGCTTTTACTTATTATTTTGTTGTTCAACATGTAACTAGGATCCTGAAGTCCCCTCTGCCTGTTAAGTTTATGCTTTACTTGTCTAGGACCATCATGTTTCTATATACTTAGCACTTGCTTCTTATGTGAATCTCCATGCCTATGATTGGTACATTAGTTTAATCATGGTCTTAGTTGTTTGGTGTTAATCTAATCCGGTACTTTACTGTACCCCTGATCCTCTGAACCCTTAGGAGCTTCTGATTGCATGCTTATATGTGTTTCTTCTTGCTACATGTTTGCCTTTACATGCTCTGTATTTGTCCCTCAAATACCATTACCCCTGCTTGTGATTGTTGGACTATCCTTGGTCCTTTGTGTGATGTTAAAATTTTATTCCAATCAAGTTTTCCCTCTTCAAAACTGTTTTTCTTACTTACCCTTTCTCAAAACTGTTTTCTTACTTAAACCTTTTAAAAATAAAAAGCACTCTCACATATACTCTTAGAAGTCTAGGTTCTGCCCTTTCTGTGTAAGCATTGCCTTGGGACCCTTGAGCTCCCTCTGAACTTTGACACACAGAGGCTGGCCATTCCACACTACACTTACTCTATTTTGGCTATGAAATCTGGGTGTGAGCACTGCCCGGGAGCCCTTGAGGTCCTTAGGGAACTCTGACACACCTGGATTATAAGAAGGTCGTGAAATAATACCTGGCATTGAGGACCTGGAGACCTATTCTGTAGGCTCCCTATAGTTAACTTCTTATTTTTCTTCTATTCCAGTTGTGTAATTCATATTCAATGGTCTGTAATAATTAATTGTAAACAACTCTGGGGTCGGTTAGTGAAAATGGATGGGTGATATGCATGCTGTAGTATAATTAAGGGTAGAGACCATGTTTCTAGATTTATTTTTCTCTGTGTGCAATATCAGCCATGTTTAGGTACAACATGCCATGCATTAGATATCATGCTACTTAGGATTTATGTGTACTCAACATCTCATCTGCGCTTAGAAATCCTGCCTATAGGATAAATAATTACAATAAAATAAGTTGCTATTGCGTGATTCTGCCCATGTTCTGAAACTTCACTAGAAGTACTGTCTTAGGATAAATTAACTGCGGTCATGCCTCATCATGCTATACACGTAGAGATCCTGTTTTAGGTAAACAACCATTAAAACCTGTCACCTATGTTATTCCTGAAATTGTGTATAATGCTATGATTCTATGTGCATTTAGAAATCTTGTTTAAGTTGTTATGCATCATGCTGCATTAGATATCATGCTATAGGATCGTATCTATTTAACTGCACTTAGTCTAAATACAGAACAATCCCCTGTTCTAAGCAATTAGTAATTAGTCCTTACACATCTTCAACACCTAGAATTGCATGTTATTAGCTATAAACAATCTAGAATCTGAATAACTGTTGCATATTATCCTACACCTAGGCAAGCCTTAGGTCATTAACTTAAAAAAATAAAAAATCAGAACTGTCTTTGTGATCTGTTTAACTATAACATGCTTAAAACCAGTAGGCAAGCCTGATTAAGACTTCCTCTCTGAGTTATGCAATAAATATGTCTTTGTGTTATCATCTAGATACCATGCTTTAGGATTCTGAATTAATATGGACCTTAGTTGGGTATGAGACATGCTGCTTATGTGTACTGTGTGTGGAGGAATAACTTGAGCCTTTTTATCTGCTTTCTATGTTTTCCTTATCTGCAGTCCTATTTGTTTTGTTGTCTGTCGCCCTAGAATTTTACCTTTAAAACCTGAGGGTCTGCCTAGTACCCCCCCTTTAGGATAGAAGTCCTAATTTTCTTCAGGACTGATAGGAAGGGACGGGTAACAGCATGCAATAGAGGTCGAGACCAACACTCATTTTTAATAACCTTACAGGGCGGGAAGGTAGAATATGGATATGATGACCAGTACGCTAATGCCACGTGTAGCCCCTCTTCGAGGGGTGATTATCGGGTATTGCATTGATGTGATCCATATTATTATAAACCTAGGACACCTTTTATATGCTTAGCTCGTAATCCTATTCTAAAGCTAATCTTCTTCACTTTTTCTTAACATCTGCATGCTTAAGACTTAAATCCCCTCTTATTTGAGCCTTTACTTGTCATTTGCTAATTGTACAAATTCACGAAACCATTTGGCCGGGAACCACATTTTTGGATCCTGAGGGGTGCCTAACACCTTTCCCTTAGGATAATTTCAAGCCCTTACCCAATCCCTGGTTAGTAGTGTAGTTGTAATTGAACCCCTTAGGTGCCCTAACGCACCGTTAAAATCATTAGGTGGAGACTCTTCAAAATATGCAAACCCCTTTCCCAAAAGGAACGAGTTGTCCCAACCAATGTCATAAACCCGATCTCCGCGAGGAAAAAGGGGGCACGACAGTGGCATCGATCATGCGATCGATATTCGGCAAAGGAAAGGAATCTTTAGGGCATGCTTTGTTTAAGTCCTTATAATCTACGCACATTCTGAGTTTATTCCCCTTTTTAGGGACTACAACTACATTTGCTAACCATTCAGGATATTTTACCTTTCGAATGGATCCTATTTTGAGAAGTTTGGTTACCTCGTCCTTGATGAATGCATGTTTTACCTCGGACTGAGGCCTTCTCTTTTGTTTTATTGGGCGGAACTTTGGGTCCAAGATTAATCGATGTATAGTGATCTCCGATGAGATCCCTTTCATATATAGATGGGATCAAGAAAAACAATCCATGTTATCTTAAAGAAATTGAATAAGTTTTTTCCTAAGCTCGAGAGTTAATCCCGTTCCCAGGTATACCTTTCGTTCGGGCCGGTATTCAACCAGAATGACTTGTTCCAGCTCTTCGAGTGTCGATTTGGTGGCGTCGGAATCCTCAGAAATTATGAAGGATCGAGGGATCCAATAGTCATCATCCTCGTCCGTTCCCTTCTTCTCCAACTGAGTCGAGGCTGGTGCTTGTGGTTGCTATTTAGCTTTATGATTTCCTTTGGACTCCGATCCCTTTGTTGATAAGAGTGCCGGTACCGATATTACTTCATCGACCGCAAACATCTCTTTGGCAGCATGCTGCTCTCCATACATTAGTTTTACTCCCTCCGGTGTTGGGAACTTGAGAACTTGGTGAAGAGTTGAAGGGAACGCCCTCATGTTATGAATCTAGGGTCTCTCGAGCAGGGCTTTGTATCTCATGTCGCCCTCGATCACATGGAATTTTATTTCTTGAACGATTCCGGCTAAGTTTACTGGCAAAATGATTTCACCCTTAGTAGTTTCACTCGCCATGTTGAAGCCATTGAGAACCCAAGCTGCGGGCACGATCTGATCTTGTAGGCTGAGCTGCTCCACGACCCTCGATCGAACAATAGTGTCCGAGCTTCATTGATCAATTAAAACACGTTTAACTGGAATTTTATTCATAAGAATAGAGATTACCAATGCATCATTATGGGGTTGTGAGATCCCCTCTGCCTCCTCGTCATTGAATGAAAAAGTGCCTTCCGGTACATAGTCACAAGTTGACACTTTGGTGCGTTTGAACACGGGCCCTTGTGGAATATCGACCCCACAAATGATCATGTGAATCACGTGATGTGGTTCTTCCTGTTTGCATCCCTGTCTCTGAAGTAATTTTTAGTTCGGTCACTCAAGAACTCTCGAAGGTGACCCTCGTTGAATAGACATGTCACTTCCTCTCTTAGATGTCTGTAGTCTTCAGTTCTATGACCATGGGTACCATGGTATTTTCATATTTGGTTAGGGTTCCTTTGAGCTAGATCGTTCTGTAGGGGCCTGGGCCATGTGGCATCCTTGATCCATCCAATGGATGATACAATGCCTGATGCGTCGATGTTGAACTTGTATTCTGATAATCGTGGTGCTTCTGTGGGTTCGACATATTTTTCAAAGCCACTCTTACTCATGAGCCCTTGGGAGCTCTGTTCTAAATCATTCCTTCGATCATTCCGAACGTGGTTATGCCCTGGACCGCTATTTCTACGATATGCATCGTATGATTGGTATCGATCTCTGTTTGATCAGGGTTCCCTATCGATGTCCCTTTGAATTCTGCCGACGATCCTGTTTGGATAAACGGAACCAGAACGGGTCCCCAAATGATCATCATCAACCCTGATATTTTACTGGTACCGATTATGCACATCGGCCCAGGTCACCGCTGGATACTCGATTAAATTCTGCTTCAGCCGCCGTGATGCTACAGAACTTCGTTCGTTCAAACCTTGAGTAAAGGATTGAACAACCCAATCATCTGTGACTGGGGGTAGGTCCATGCGTTCCATCAGGGTTCCATCTGTGACTGGGGCATGAGCCTTGACGAAGAAATTTGCAAGCATGGTGAATGAATCGATGGAATTGGGTGGAAAATTGTGGTACCATATCATCATCCCCTTCGATAAAGTATCTCCAATTTTTTTCAGCAGAACGACCTCAATTTCATCATCTTCTAAGACGTTCCCTTTTATTGAGCATGTATAAGAAGTGACATGCTCATTAGGGTCGGTGGTCTCATTGTACTTGGGAATTTCTGGCATGCAGAATTTCTTCGGGATGGGCTTCGGAGCCGCACTTGGAGGGAAAGTATTCTGCACGAACTTCTTCGAATCCAATCCCTATAGAATTGGTGGTGCCCCCGGTATTTGGTTAACCCTGGAGTTATACGTTTTTACTTTTACTCATTTGCCTCAATTTTCTTTTTCCCTAATTCAGTCCCTTTAGTGAGTTCCACGAGCATTTTCACAATGGCGGGGTTAGTCCCCGATTCATTGGCGTTCGATCTCTCCGGTACAGGTTTGATCCTGTGAACAGCTTCTGGTGAGGGTTCGGGTTCGACCTCACTTGGTGCATGATTATGATTTTGCAGTTGAGTTATAGCAGCTTGCTGGGCCTATAACATCTCAATATCAGCTGAAGGCTAACTCCACCATCTTCTCCGCCCTGCGTACCTCGACCACCTGATTAAACTTCCCTGTGTACGCTACCTTCGGGATCCATGACCAGATTTGCATTTAGGGCGACATGTGAGCTAACATAGACGGGATTTGCATCGGTACTCCCTCGATATCAGCCTGAGGAACTTCGATCCCTGGGGCGGCTATATTGTCGTTTCCCCTGTGAAATCCGAGGTCGTTGTGTCACGACCCAATTTCCCCTCCATTGGGTATCGTGATGGAACCTAGTCTTAGGGACTAGGTAATCCTTACATTTACTATGAACGCAACAAGGGGGAAGAAAGACCAGAAAAGTAATAGCATACGTTGAAAGAAAGCTAATGATCCAGAGTTACGTTATGAACGCACTTAAGGGTTCGGAGTTTTATACATGCAGCATATACAACAGTAGAAGATTCTGGTATACATTAAAGAAAAGAATTGAGCCCAGGACTTAGACGAAAGATTAAATTGTTAAAAGATTATATCATTGATATTCCATAGAACCCATGAAAGGCTAAACATAATAACCAATACCATGAACCGCAGGTCAGGAGATAATTTAAGCCTACATAAAGGCTGATCATAAGAAAGAGGGAACTAAAGAGTTACATCAACGAAGTAAATCAGGAGTTTGATTATTGGACCCAGAAAATTATAGACCTCGTGATTGAGAATATTGCAGGATCACTCTTAATATCATAGGTACAAGACAGATAGTACAACAACCATATTTTGTAACGACTCTGCGATAAAGCCAGTTATATGAGTACCAGCCTCATCAGAAGTCAGTATGAAGCTTCCATCAGATTGTGTATGCACCAGAGGTCCAATTATTATAATAGAGCTTCAAGTTGTGGATGTAAATTATACCTATGTGGAAGGGAGGTCATGAAAGAGATAGAAGACGTGAAGTGATATTTTAAGGTAAGTAAGTAGAAGGTGAACAACGTACGAGATACGCATGTGCAGAAGGTGGTGAATAATATATACTTCAAATAGAAGGCTAAAAGCGCTGGGATTAAGTATCCGGGGATATCGACGTCGTCAGTGGCATATCTTCCAACCTATGGATTTTAAATATCGAGAGGTCTAGCTAAGAGAGTGAATGAGAGTTAGAGACGATGTGATGTCTCGCTTGATATTCCAAATAAAACAAGGAAATCTATGGTGCAAAGAAGTTGAACGAAGGCTGCGAGTATTATAAATGGATATGTATGGGTCGCAAGGGAAAGTATGGTAGAGCGACAAGATTGTAAGAAGACATGACTAAGGATAAGAAAGGACAAGTGAGAAGGTGACGAAATGGATAAGTCCTCAGGATTAAGCCTATGAAAACAATCTGATGGTTTCTCTAAGTTATACATAGCTCAGTATAGCCTGAATGAACTCAAAGGAGTCAAAGACAAATGACATTTAAAAGAGGTGGAATGCTGCCTTGGTAATAGAATAAGGGTGTAATCGTTGTAGATAAAAGATGACGTTCGGGTCTTCGATTAAGTAATGATTTGAAGAGGATTTCACGAATCGTACAGAACTAAAATACCCACGTAAGGTGAATTACATTGGGATGCTATAAAATATGATTATTTAAGTACAGTATCGCCCCCAAGTGGATCAGGAAAATCACTTCAAATATTCCTCGATGAAACATAAGCCCTAGTGGCAATGTATTATTTAAGAAGTTTCAAGTTATCAATGGAAGATTGTAGATCAACATTAAGGTGAATCGACAATGGATGGATAAAAGTTACAAAGTACGAGATGAGATTAGGCCATCATTTCTAAGATGAACAGTAACAAGGAAGCATTAAAGGACTTAGATCTATACATATATGATAAGCAGCGAAAGAGTAACCTGTAACTATAAATCGAAGTAAGATTCATGGTATAGTATGACCCAGCTCGATGCAGTAAAGTCATACAGATGGATAAACGAATCTATGAAATAAGATATAGCAATATTCGTAAGTTCAAAAAAGTATCGAGCAAAGAACTTCAAGTATACCTATAGATTCCCAGAGGGATATCTTGTCAAGCTCTGTATATATTAACAAAGTGAGGCCTAGAGATTGGCTAAAAGCTTGAGGGAAAAGGAAAGAAGAGTCGCATAGGCAAAAAAGGAAAGAAGAGTCGCATAGGCACACTATAAGTTTAGAATCGTACAGGCTGCATGAAGGAAGGCAGCAACAGTTACGAGATTGGAAGGATTCCGACTACAAGTTGTGGCGGGAGAAAGAGGCCTAAAGGGGGAGAATGTCTTGGCCTTTGGATTTATTCACAGAACAATTGCCTAAATGACAAGAAGAGTATTAAGGTATTCATAAGAGTTATAATTTATGATAATGATAAGTGTATCAGTCAACATTCGAGGACGAATTTTCCAAAGGGGGGAATGATGTAACGCCCCACAATATTACGTCGATATTATGTCCTGCAGTATTATATTACAATGATGTTACGCTTCGTAGTATTAAATTACGACGATGTCGCACCCTGTAGTATTGTACGTTGAATTTGTCGTAAGGTAATTGACATCAGTCCAAGGAAAAGATTATTTGGAGATTATAATGATTATGCTATTTCACAAATGATGAGTAAATTTGTGAAGGTGAAAGGGGAAGCAAGTCAAAGAAAATGAATTATCTTCCAAGTTTGGCATGCAGGGATAAAATACCGGCCGAGCATTAATACCTGATGTTTACGGACTAGTACCATACAAGGCACCATATGACCATGATGGTGGGATATATAAAGTGTATTAAAAATAATTTGAATTTTAAGTAATTTAAGACACTTTTTAATTATGCGGGTAATTGATTAATTACCGGGTAGCGGGATATTACCTAATTAAATTATTTAAAAAACTTTGGATAAAGATGGAAAGAGTAACGTAGCAGCAAGCCACATTCTAGTCAAACGACTAAGAGTCATTTGAGATTAGGTGCCACCAAAATAGATTAGTTATGATACACTTCAAAGCCACCTAATATAATACTTTAATTTAAGACTTTCTTCAATCCAAGACTTTCAATATAGCACTTAAGACTTTCAATTCAAACACAAAAACAGGCGTGAACCTTGGCATATTAATAACGAGATTTCTTCTACCAAAATTCATACAAACATTTGAAACTTTGCTTCAGCAAATTCATCCAAGCACTTAAATAGTAATAACGTGATTTTCTTAAAAACAAAATTCATACGAGACTATGTAATATCATAGCAACGGGATTTTGCGATTCTAAAGGAGTACGGTGCAATCTTTCGCAAGAATATCATATAGAGTTTTCCCTACTCCGATCTTGCCTTTCGTGTTTTGTTGCAATTGACGTATATTAGAGGGATTTGTCAAGGGAATTGGCTCAGGTATTTTAAGGCTATCCCTTCTTTCTTTTGGCATGGTCCAAATTATACTAAAGAAACGAGAAAATACACAGTTTCTATAAATTAATCTATTCATAGAAATAGTAGGGGTTTCTATATTCTTGATTCCCCATTAGAATTATTATTATTTTCTGTTCATGGGTCTCAGAATAATACGCAGTTGGAAAAGTTTATTCGGAAGGAATATTGAGATTATTACGTACTTTTCATGTATTTCATACATGTGCATTGACCCATGACCAGATGGCGTTATATACGCGTATATATGTAAATATATGTATATGGGATATGGGAAAAGCTTACGGCGTTATATACACACCACCACCTAATCAGCTGGTATATGATGATGATGTTACCCACAGTGGCTGAAATATGGTTCAAACGGTGTTATATAGGCGTATCTATGTATGTATATATATGTATATGGGATATGGGATATGGGAAAGGTTATGGCGTTATATACACACCACCACCTGACCAGCTGGTATACAACGATGATTTTGCCCACAGTGGCCGATATGATATGATGGGATGCCCTCAGAGGCTGATGATGTTATGAAACATGTACCTATGCACGACATGACATTCATATGCATATGCATGACGCTAAAAGTAATTTATGATTTACAAAGCTATTCAGGCTTACAGGTTGAGTCATGTGCTCTATATTTCTTCCATGTCTCTTATGTACTTATTTATGTGCCTTACATACTTGGTACATTATTCGTACTGACGTCCCTTTTGCCCGGGGACGCTGCATTTCATGCGTGCAGGTCCCGATAGACAGGTCGAGAGCCCTCCAAGTAGGCTATCAGCTCGGCGGAAGATGTTAGTGCACTCCATTTGCTTCGGAGTCCCTTGTTTGGTTAGTATGATTTAGACGGGTATTGTTTGGTATGGCGGGACTCTATCCCGACCTTTATGACATTTATATACTCTTAG
This sequence comes from Nicotiana paniculata, assembly GCA_005239505.1. NCBI lineage: Eukaryota > Viridiplantae > Streptophyta > Magnoliopsida > Solanales > Solanaceae > Nicotiana > Nicotiana paniculata. Next base: position 15,980 of record ML332618.1, read on the forward strand.
AGGCTTGTAGACATATGTCGTATACGTGGAAGATTGTACGGCCTTGTCGGCCTATGTATATGATGATGTAATAAGAAGGATACGTTATGGTTGTACTTGGTCGAGTAAGGTACCGGATGCCCGTCCCGGCCCATCGGTTTGGGTCGTGACACAGACCCCACACCTACAGGTCATAACTGATTTACCAATATACCTCGAACTGAAACCAATACCACACATAATCGTGCAATCAACCTATCATTAATAGACTCCCCCACTTGGCTCAAAGCCAACGATCGAGACAAACAATAACTCACAATGCCCATAATAACACCACCTGTTTAACAGCTCAAGTCATATTATATCGCATTCACCATTGTAACAGTCATGCCAACTTCCACAAGCGATCTAAACTCCAATTATAACATATATCATTTACTGGTAGTAGAGAACTTATTACAGAACTACATAGGGACCACACACCCTAGGACAACCCGCAGGAGATACCCCTTCCCGCTAGCCTCAAACATAATATCTCTCTATACACTTCCGAAGACCATAACTATCACGCAATCGCTACACCCTTCTGCATCTAAACACAAACAACGCCTACCCTCGAGGCATCACAATACGCGGTAAAAACCTGAAGTTGATGGCAGAACTAACACTGAAGCGAAGGTCTAAGAAATCTTGAGATCCTGGAAGCTCTACCGACACACATCTGACCACATGGATACCCTCACTGGACACCACGTGTCCTAAGAATGCTACTGAACCGAGCCAAAATTCACACTCTGAGAATTTTGCATAGAGCCTTTCCTCCCTGAATCCTTATAATGCCATCCTCAAATACTGAGTATGCTACTCCTGGCTACGCGAACATGCCACGACGCCATCAATGAATAGAATAACAAGGAGTGCTAATACGGCTGGAATACACTGTTAATCAAATACATGAACGCTACTGGGGCAATGATCAGCTCATAAGACATCATCAAGAACTCATAACCCAACAGAAAGATCCACTTAACTCCACAACTACACAACATGAGAGGTCTTCCAATACGCTTACAACTCGAAGCCATATACCAAACCGAGACAGAAATCAAACATTCAATAGTTCTTACCACGTTTCTAGCCAACCCTTTTGTCACAATCAACAACCTGAACGCATCCAACCATCAAATCACACTCACCACGTAGCCATTTAGTCACCAATTCTCATCAATAAGAACACAAACGGACATATAAGTCCTCGAATGCACGGCTCACACAATCAAAACCTCAGCACTCAAGCCATAGAATGAATCTGGCCTCAAGTCCTCCAAACTGGCCCATTACCAACATGCCCAAATCACATCTCATCCATGGAAGTCACAAGTCGTCGATGCACAGTTGATACCAAGCACTCTCGGGCGCGTTCGAATACATAGAAGGAATTCAAGAGTTACGCTCTTGGCTAAAATAAATGGGTTCGCACGAAAAGAATTCAAGAATGTGAGATTTTCGGAAGGGTTCCGCAGCCTCTCGAAGATAAGTACAGACGTTTCCGTACCGATCCGCAAGACTCTACTAAACCTGCTCATGACCGGTGAGTCCTATGTAACCTAGCGCTCTGATACCAACTTGTCACGACCCCAAATCTAAGCCAGTCGTGATGGCGCCTATCGTGGAACTAGGCCAGCCAAAACTACACTCAAATCATAATAAGCTTCCATTTACATCTTTACTACACTGATAACCCATAAAGGTTTTCTTTAAACATTTATAAAATAGTTAAAGCTATACTTAATATTAAATACAACCCCCGAGATCCCGGAGTCACTGGTCATGAGCATCTACATAAAAATATACAACTCAAAAGAAAATAAATTCTATAATAGTAAGCAGGAGAGAGAGAGAGGGACTGCGGACGCATGCAGCTACCTTGCAAACCTCCGAGAAATCTCTGGAACAGATACACAGCTCACACTGCCCTAACACTTGGATCTGCACACAAGGTACAGGGAGTAATGTGAGTACACCAACTCAGTAGTAATGAAAATAAATCAGGTCTGAGCAGCGAGAAACACATAAAAATCAATTCATCAATTCACAATAAGCACAGCCTTTCTTTCCAACAATGTATACGTTAAATCATCACGCTTAAAAGCCGATTTCAGTAAAAAATTATTTGGAAATATACTTGCCAATATTTTCAACATAACTTTCAAGAAGTTTAGTGTAAAAAATGCTGAAAATCATAAAAAGGCCCCTCGGGCAAAACATATTTCATAAGTTCAGAGTGAAAGTGGTAAAATCATAAGTAGCCCCTCGGGCAAAAACATGAATCATAATCAACCCCTCCGGCACGCCTCACTGTCACTCATAATCAGCCCCTCGGGTATACCTCACAGTCACTCATAATCGGCCTCTCGGGCATACCTCACAGTCACTCATGCCTCCCAATCACTCGTCACTCGGCACTCGACACTCGCACTCAGTAAGTACCTGCGCTCATTGGGGGTGTGTACAGACTCCGGAGGGGCTCCTTCAGCCAAGCGCTAATATCAAGCCACTTCGTGGCGTATCATATCCTCACAATCAGGCCTTCGGCCTCACTCAGTCAGAACCTCTCAAAAGCGCCTCGGGCGAATCAGTAAAACGAGGTCGACCCAAAATATCATTTTTAAATCTCAAAGTAGTGTAAATCAGGCTGAGTTTCGAAAACAGTAAACACAATGTGACTGAGTGAAATCATCAATAAACAGTGAGGAAAATAGCGGTAAAAATACCCCAAGGGGTCTAAACAAGTCGGCACGAGACCCCAAACATGGCTTATAGCCCAAATATAGCAATAATCTTTAGAACACGGTTTAACATATGATTTAGAGTAAAATACGCAACTCAATAGCTGCGGCGGAGAGGACCAAGTCCAATCCAAAAATCAGTGCGCGCCACATACTCGTTATCCGACATGTGCGCCATTCTAAAAACAGTGAGAAATATGAAGTTCGGGGTTTCATACCCTCAGTACAAGATTGATAACCATTACTTACCTCTACCGGGCCACAATACTAGTTTGATATGCTCTTTCCCCTCAAATTGGCTCCCGATTGCTCCGAATCTAACCAAAACAAGTTTAACATCATTAATATATACTAAAGGAACACAACCCAATCGAAAACTATCAATTTATACAAAATCTCGAAATTCGTCCAAACTCGAGCCTCGGGACCACGCCTCAAAATTTGATAAAATTCACATCACTAGAAACCTCGTCCTCCCAAGATTCTACACATACCAAAAACACCACAATCCGACCACAATTGCCTACCCAAATCGCCAAAAGAATTTTCCAAATCCTCCTCCCATTTTTCCCAACTTTTTCTACTTTAATCTTTCAAATTACAAGCTTAATCCGAAAAAATTAGCATAGAAACGACTTTAATAATCCGGGAACTTACCTTCACTGAAGACCCTCGAATTTTCTCTTCAAATTGCCCTCAAATAACCTCCAACCGCATGGAACAATGGTAGAATAACCAAAAATTTATGGAGGCTTTCTTTTATACTGATCTGCACAGCTAATCCGCACCTGCGGACCTTTCATCGCACTTGCGGACTCGCACCTGCTGACCCGCACCTGCGGTCCGAGGTGCGCACCTGCGAAATCCCACTAATGGACCAATTCTCGCACCTGCGATCTTTTCTCTGCACCTGCGGCTTCGCAGGCGCGGAAACTCTTCGCACCTGCGAACTCCTCCTCCCTAGCCTCCTTTTGCACTTGCGCATGGACCTTCGCACCTGCGACTACCCATCCGCAGGTGCGGACACACACCAGAAACTTTACGCCAGCAGTCATTTGCTACAATTTCCTAAGTTCAAAACTCCACCAACCATCCGAAATCAATCCCGAGCCCCTCGGGGCCAAAACCAAACATACCAACACACCCCATATCATTATTCAAACTTATTCGAGCCTTCGAAACACCAAAAACAACATGAAAACACCAAAATTACATCAAATTCAAACTTATGAACTTTGAAACTTTCAAATTTCACCAACGACGCCGAAACCAACCAAAACACCTCCGATTGACCTGAAATTTTGCACACATATCCAAAATGACATTATGGACCTGTTCCACCTTCCGGAATCCCGTTCCGACCCCGTTAGCCTATTTTTCACTGCCGATCGGAAATCGCCAAAAACTAACTTTCGCCAATTCAAGCCTAATTCTACTCCGGACATCAAAACTACATTCTGAACATACTCCTGAGTCCCAAATCACCTAACAAAGCTATCCGAGCCATAAAATCCGCAATCCGAGGTCGTTTACCAATAAGTCAACTCTCAATTGACTTTTTCAACTATTAGGCTACTTTAAGAGACTAAGTGCCCAATTCTCACCATGACCACTCTGAACCCGAACCAACCGATCCAATATACATAAATGAAGTTGAACCACATATAATGAAGCAGAAACGGGAGAAACGGGGCTAAACTCTCGGGATGACCAGCTGGATCGTTACACGGGGTTCCACCGGCGCTTTCCCACCGGCCGGTTGAGAAGATGAAGTAGTTTCCTTTTGAGGAACAGTTTTTGACATTTTTTCCAGTTGGTTTCGAAGTTAACGATGATAAGATTTGGTGTTTTGAGAAAGGGTTAACAATGAAACTTGAAGATTTTGCAGAACGGAAGAACTTAAAGGATGTAAAAAAATTTGGATATTAGAGGAGATTGAAAGTTAATTTTGAATCGATGAGAAAAAGGCCTATTTATGGGTTTCACGGCGATGGTTCGAAACCACTAGTGGTCGACCATCAACTGGAACGCATTAAATTCCTGGGAAACTGGACCAACGGTATGTTTCGGTCACTTCTGCCACTTACGTCATGGGAGTGACATCATGAAAGGTCGAGGTAAAGATCAAAGTCTCAATTCGTTTCTTGTCATTACACTCCAAAAAATGAGGGGACTATCTGTATACGGTTAAAACCAGGCCCACCTATTTTACTGATTGATTGAGACCCGGGAGATGTATCGAAGATCGGCCCCGTAGTGGATCAGGCCGAGACACGAGGACAAGGTACCAAGTTTGGAATTTGAGGTACCTGTCGAGATCGAGACCAGTAAGAATCGAGGCCAAACAAGGTATACATCGAGCAAGACTGAAGATAACGTGATAACAGAGATATCAGTGACTGGTCAACAATCATGGTGAAAATCTCGAAACGGATCGAATGAAGAGCGGTTGTTTAGCTAATCATGAAATTTTCTTCTGTAATTAAAATTGTACCATAAGTAGAATTCTTCTACTATATAAAGGGGAATTATAATCATTTGTAAGACACATTATTCATACATATAAAAGCAATATAATTCTCTCTCTCACTTACACTCTCTTGATCATCAGTTTATTTCTTGCTTTATTGTTTTAGCATCAGTCAGTCGAGGGCACTCTAGATCGAGAGTTGAATTGCATTTCAATAGTGGTTTGTTTTATTTTATTGTTAATTTCTATTACTAATCTTCATATTTATTAATTGGTATTAGGTGAAATCACGTGTCCTTAAAACCACATTATAAGTTTAATTGTTATCCAATTTTAAGCGTAAACACTACTTTACTTTTGAGGTATATTACAATAATATAATATTGAATGATCAACAATCACATACAAAAAAATAATAATAAGGAAAGAATAAAAGAAAGCGTTGTGTCGTTAGATTTTACTTCTATTCAACGAATCAATATTCTAAACGGCCTCTGAAGTGCACTATTCTACAGAACTTAAACTTTGGTGCCTAATACAAACACTAAATGCACTGTAATTATTATCATCATCACTACCATCATAACTAGAGTACTCGGCTCGAGGTAGGTCAGGGGTCAAGGCACAAGGAGTGCGGGAACAAGAGAGCATTGGACAGATGAGGCCACCTCGATGTGATTAGTGCTTAAGAATGCATGAGAGACCATGTTTACGAGGTACAGATACGTTTTTTATATGTGGCACCCCAGAGCATATGGCACGGGTCTGTCCGATGTGCATCCTAGACTTCAAAGAGCTATCATTCCAGCATTAGTATGGCGTTTTATGAGGCCAAAGTCACATCCCATATTGGGTGGTTTGAGATAGGTGAATTAGAGTTACGTAGACCTAATTGAATTGATTAAGCTTTTGAGAAAGTAAAGCTCATTCAGGAGCGATTATTAATGGCCCAGAGCTGTCAAAAATCATATTCAGATGTGTGACGACAAGACTTAGCGTTTTGCATTGATGATTGGGTATTCTTGAAAAATTTTCCAACAAAAGGCGTTACGAGATTCGCAAGAAAGTCAAGATTAGCTATGCCTTATTGGGCCATAGAGAATAAGTATCCTATGAGCTAAAGTTAACATCAAAGTTAGAGTCTGTCTACTCTGTTTTTCAGGAATCTATACTGCAGAAGCATATGATGTTTAATGATTTGCTGGGATTTATAGATGTAGTGGCTGGTGATAATCATATATTTATATACGAGATGGATCAATGAGTTATCATAATTTTCTAATCAACCCTCTTCTGGATTGGTTTATGAGATATAAGAGGTCCCAAGTACTTTGATTTCTTATATTTTGCAAACAAAATCACACCTTACGTAGCAAATATGCTAATTAAAATCGATTTATTAATATTAGAATCTAAATGATTAATACTAATTATTCAACAAATTTGATTGGTTGATACGAGTTGATTTTCTGTTACGATAAATTGATGAAACAATAGCCAGTCCAATGGCTACTTCAGCGACCGCAATAGCTATAACAAAATAGAGAAAATGTCTCTTTTTAATTGATGATTATCAAAAAAATGTTACAAAATTTATATTAGACCCATTCAATATAAGTTCAAGACACATAAGGGCTCTAATCATATTTCGACTTGTGATCAATCCATAGATCCCGATAGATAATAAATAGGCACTCAAAACAAGTACATGTTCGAGAATCACACATATTTTTTAATAAAGGGTGAGAAAGTGAATAGTAAATATTTATAATATTGTGGCTATTGATGATGATGTTAATGAGATTGCAAGATAAGCATCCCTAGCGGTACAAAAAGAGAGGGGTGATGATATTATCTACGTCTGTACCACTCCTCGTGGAGTAGATCCTGCATCCAACCAAGTCTCTGACCAGGGAATGGGAGAATTCCCACTACCGCTAGCAGGACAATCGGGTAATGAGCGCGGTGGGAATGGGCTTCCCAAGAAGCCCGCCCGGGCCGGGGCCAACATAGAATGAAGGGGACGGCCCTAATCTTGTGTAAATATCTTGGCAAACGAAGAGGACAAGTTTGAAACTCATTCGGTGTTCAGATTGCAAAGAACCTATCTTATGAAAAGGTTCTAGATCGGCAATCCGCAAGCTAGGACCAAGAAAGTGACCTTCCTAAGATTAGGGGTGTCAATGGATATTCAAAAACTGACTAAACTGACCGAACCATGCCGTATCAAATCGATTTTCAGGTTTCTTTTAATAAAATGGAAGGTTTTAATATAAATCTATAACCGTACAAATAATTAGGGTAGGTTTTTTATTTTATGAAAATAAATCAAAAAAGTACCGAACTATCGAATAAATTTAGATGTGAAAAATATATTTTTATATTACGTTTAAAAATAACAAAGAATTAAATTATTTCTTGGGCCGTGAAATTATGAAAATGGTTACAAGCCAACAAGTAAACTCAAAATCCTAATTCTCAAACCTATTATGCTACTCTTATTGAAATTAAATTATTTCCAACATATTTCACTAGTAAGACACAAGATATTCTAGCAATTATGAGTAGCAAACTACAATGTATTGAATATGTCTCCTTTTGTATGATTTAAATTTATCTTTTTGAATATTTAATCTTCTATAGACTTTATTCTTGAGTCCCAACTTGGTTCTTATCTTTTCACTCGTGTGATTTATAGTTTCTTTGTCTTTACTTAATTTTTTCTTTACACTATTATAAAATAATTGATGGATCTATACTTTGGCCATATTTTATGTTTTCTTAAATCATCACCCATTAAACAGTAAAAATATACAGAGAGTTTTGTAAAGTCCTATAAAAGTACGCAGGTTATTGCATTCTACTTCTACTAGTGACTTTTCATGACACTAAAAAATAACCGAAAATTAACCAAACCGTACCGATACCGAATAGAAATCGACATGATTGGGACGGTTTTGAAAAATCTAATTTTGGTCATACATAGAAGAATAACCGAAAAAATGATATGATATAAATTTTATAAAATAACCGGCCGAATCGAATCATTAACACCCCTACATAAGATGTCATCGAGGAATAAGAACGTCAAAGGGAAGACGTGGGAAGCCGAGAAAGAAATAAATTCTAAGTACCCTCAGTTGTTTTAGACAGAAGATTCTTAGCAACTAAAGCTCGATCATATTTTTTCTTAGTTCATGTTGTGTGATTTTGATTGACACTCATTTTATGGTTAAATGATATTCAGAATTGAAGCATTACATTATTTTCAGAAGCAGAATTATTTGGACACAAGGTAAGTTAAAGTTTAAAGTATTTTCATTGAAATTGATGGCTATGTGAGGCTAAAGTGGTATTGTTTATCGTTTAGATCTTGTGTGGCATATGGTATATTTTTAGCTATTTGACAGGTATGTGATAGTCCTGTTTACAAAGGAGACTGTCAAAATTCCGTAAAGTTCATAAGAGCTAGTTTGTCCTCTGAGACGCCTTTACAAAAGTACAGGAATATGCACCTTATGCTTAAATAGGAGTATTATTTTTCACTAAAGTAAAGGTCAAATAGACTTAAAAAAAGACGTTTAGTTACTTATTAAAAAGACAACTTTTTAGAAAGGATACGTCAAATCAAATTTTTTTTTTTTCTTCTTAATAAATATTAATATTAAATTATATTTTTGTAAGTAGAATATTTAAGTTTTAGAAGAGTTTTTATGTAATTTACTATTAAGTTATGAACTTTACACTTTTAATATTATAGATAGAGATCGGTTACGTTCGGCTAGTTGTGCCAAATTTATAGCTAGCATGTTCGGATAAGCTTTTAAAATCAGCTTATTTTAAAACTACTTTTGGTGTGAAGTAGTTTGTGTTTAACTAATTAATTTAAAAATCACTTTTGAGCAGTAATTAATGTTTGGTCAAGCTTTTAAAAATTATTTTTAACCGTATTTTATCTCTGTTGGTGAAAATACAATTACAGTTGAAAAATAAAATGAAGAAAATAAAATATTTTCAAGCTGAGGCGCGAATATCTCGCTCTCTTTAAGGAGATTCATGGTCATTGCAACATTCACTGGTCCAGTAGTAATCCTCTTGACTTTTCTCCCCAAAGATGCAATAGCCCGATCACGCCGTATGACTCGAACAAACTCTGGACAAGTTGTTGAGTCCAAAGCTCCATCAAGATGAACACCTTCCTTCAACAAAAGTAAAAACTCTCTTCTTCTTTTTTCACAACTTTAACCTCACTTTATTGAAACACTCTACAATTATTTTTTCACGCCACAATATGGAAAAAAGACTCATATTTATAGGTGTAGGAATTCTTCCTTGAATTAAATTGGAAGAAAATGGTGTAATAATTTATGAAATAATGGAGAACATGGGATAATTAATGTGTAATTAGTGGTAGAACAAGGGAGAAGAGTTACAAAGAGTTATGGCCATTTTTTACATCATGGAATAGTGGATGTTATGGTCATTTCCTACATCATGGAGTAGTAGGAGTTTTATTTTAATAATAAAATGATATTATACTAACATTCCTCCACACATATTAATATTAAAATATATAAGAGAGTTTACTAGTTGAAGGGAGACTATCATGTATAATGAAGGTGTGCTCTGCATTGAACCTCCACTTAGAAAAACAACGATATTTACTCCAGAGTCAGTAGTGGTTTCAGACTTGATTTCACGACCCAAATCTTAACTCGGGTCGTGATGGCGCCCAATACCATTATCAGGCAAGCCAACAATTTAACTACTAGTGAGTTTCATTTATTTTATCAAAATATTTTCCAATACTTACTTGGTTTACGTTTAAACATTTGATATGACGAATAAATTAGGCAACTTTATGCAAAAATAATCATAAGGTCATAATTAGCAATCACATCCCAAAAATAATGTCTACTAACGTGGGTGACAGGAACTGGTGTCACAAGTCTACAGGCATCTAGTAGAGAAAAATCAAAAGGAATAATAGTCTGTCCTACTGTCTGAGAAAAATATAGATTGAAATAGCAAAAGAAAGGCTCCACAGTGCTGCTGAAGATCGCCAAGAGAAGCAGCTCACCGTGAAGTCCAAACCAAGTATAAGTCAGGGACGAGCTCAGGACCGATACCCAGATGCACCTGCCTCAGAACCTGTACAATTAAGTACAGAAGCATAGAATGAGTACATAAATAATATGTACCTAGTAAGTATCCAGTCTAATCTCAAAGAAGTAGTGACGAGAGGTCGACCTGACACTTACTAGGGTCAAAAGGATATGTTTTAAATGTAAGGCTAAGCAGGAACGGCAATCATGAATAATAATGAAGACATGAACATTGAATATCCTTTACAAATACCTTTATGTGTCAAGTTCTCTATCATGTAAATTACCTAGTTTTCATTTTTCATGATATTCAAATGATTCATGATCACAGAACACCCAAATAACTACATAACATGCCGTGAACGTACGGCCGATACGACGCGAAAATAAATGTGCACTGTCGAAGGGTCGAACAGCTCGAATCATAGATGCATCTATTACTCCGCTCACGAACCGAACATGCGACGCGGTTGACAGAATAGTAGGGCTACCTCGCTCGCAAATCATACATGCGATTCGGGTACCCGTATATATACACATAATTAACAAGAAATCAGAAAATTCAGTAGAGAATATACTTACAGAGAAGGATTCAATAATATAAATTTCAAAATGTAACCTCCTAGATGTTCACTTAATAATTCAAGGATATTAGTCAACCTAAATTAACATTTAAGATTATAGATACGGCACATAAAGCATGCTTGTGAATCCTAAACTCCTCGACATGACATAATAGTAGCTACACACGGACTCTCGTCACTTCGTGCGTGCGTAGCCCCCAAAAATAAAGACATGCAATTATTTATATTCACCTATGGGGATAATTCCCTCTTACAAGGTTAGAAAGGAGACTTACCTCCTGTCAAGCTTACTTTCCGGGACAAGAATGCGCCCGAAACTCCAAATTCGTCGCCTAAGGACTCGAAACTAGCCAAATATTGCATAAATCAATCAATCTATACTCAAAAGTATGAAATTCCCCTATTTAAATGATTATTTCAACCTAAATTGCAAAATCTCAAAATACACCCCCAGGCCCACATGCTCGAATTTCGGAAATTTTTAGCGAAAACAATCACCCATAACCTAAGGATCAATATTATATAGTTTTTGCATAATTCCATAACTAATTCCTTGGTAAATTCTCATTTTTATCAAAACCCTAGGTTTTACTCTAACCCATGATTTCTACTAATTTTGTGTGTTAATCTACCCAAGAATTCAAGTATTAAACTCATTTATGCAAGGAATTACTTACCTTATAGTAGTTAGGTCGAATCTCTTCTTTGCAAGCTCTCAAAATTGCCCAAAGTGAAGGAAAATGGTTCAAAAATGGCTAAGTCTCATATTTTAAACAACATCACTGCCTTCAGGCTTTTCGCACCGGCGGCTCGAGGAGCGCACCGGCGGTCTCCTATCTGTGAGAAAGATCTCGCACCTGCGGAAAAATGGGAAGGGGCCAGTGGTCGCACCTACGGAAGGGAATCTGTACCTGCGGCTCCGCTTCTGCGGGAAGTGGCCCGCACCTGCGAAACTGGGAAGACCCCTCTGAGGCCGCACCTGCGAGGCGTTGACCGCACCTGCGAGGCGTTGACCGCCTACATTCTTCGCACCTGCGGCTGGTCCTTCGCAGGTGCGGTCGAGCAAGATCAGGTGCACCATCAGTTCTTCTAAGGCTGGTTTTTTCCTCGCGCGATGTCCGAATGGATCCGGGACCACCCGAGGCCCCTTACAAATATACCAACAAGTCCTAAATCATAATATGGACTCCCTCGAGCCTTCCGAACGTCCGAAACAATGCTAAATCTAAAACTCATACCCCAAAACCTATTGGATCCAACTTACGAACTTTAAGTTCTTGAATTCGCCTTCAACACGTCGTACCTACCTACAGTACTCGGAATGACACCAAATTTTGCGAGAAAGTCATAAATGACATAACGGAACTACTCCCGGTCTCGGAATTCCATTTCGGACCTCGATAACCCAAAAATCACATTCTAAACCTCAATTTTTGAACTTAAGGAATCATGTTTCACTATTTGGCGCAGAAACGCACCCTGGTCATCCAAAACCCGTTCCGAACATTCTCCCAAGTCTGAAACCATCATACGAACCTACTGGAACCTTCAAATCCCGATTCCGAGGTCGTTTGCTAAAAAAATGTTGACCGAAGTCAAACTTGGCTTTTAAGGCCAACATTAAGGAACTGTGTTCCTATACCACCCCCAAACTCCTCCAAACCTCGAATAACCCGTCCCCCCAAGTCATAAATCAGTAAAAGCAACTACAGGAAGTCTCATTTAGGGGCACGGGGTCCTAGAACACAAAACGACTGATCGGATCGTTACATTCTCCACCTATTAAACAAACGTTTGTCCTCGAACGGGTCTAGAATCAAACCTAGAGTGCCGAATAAGTATGGATATGTGCTTCGCATGTCCTCCTCGGACTCCCAAGTCGCCTCCTCGACTGGTTGGCCCCTCCACTGGACCCTTATGGCGGAAAACCTCTTGGACCTTAACTGGCGATCCTGCCTGTCAATGATAGCAACGGGCTCCTCTTCGTAACCCAATTTCTCATCGAGCTGGATGGTGATGAAGTTTATTACGTGAGAGAAGTCGGCGTGGTACCTCAGGAGCATGGATACATGAAAGACCGGATGAACTCCTGATAAACTGAGAGGTAAATCAAGCTCGTAAGCAACCTCCCCAACTCGCCGCAACACCTCGAATGGACCTATAAACCTAGGGCTCAGCTTTCCCTTCTTCCCAAACCTCATAATACCCTTCATCGGTGAGACTTTCAATAGAACCTTCTCACCCTCCATAAATGACACATCACGCGCCTTCTGATCCGCGTAACTCTTCTGTCTGGACTATGTTGTGCGAAGCCTCTCCTAGATCAACTTTACTTTCTCCAAAGCGTCTTTCACCAGATCGGTGCCATATAACTTAGCCTCTCCAGGCTCAAACCACCTGATGGGAGAGCGACATCGCCGACCATAAAGGGCCTCAAATGGATCCATCCCAATGCTAGACTGATAACTGTTATTATAAGCAAACTCGGCCAAAGGAAAGAACTGGTCCCACTATCCTCCAAAGTCAATCACACATGCCCTGAGCATGTCCTCCAATATCTGAACTGTCCGCTCCGACTGCCCGTCGGTCTGAGGGTGGAATGTTGTGTTGAGCTCTACCCGGGTGCCTAACTCACTCTGTACTGCTCTCGAGAAATGCGAGGTGAACTGAGGACCTCGATCTGATATAATGGACACAGGCACACCGTGCAACCGAACTATCTCCCGAATGTAGATTTGGGCCAACCTCTCAGAAGTGTAAGTAGTAGCTACTGGAATGAAATGTGCCGACTTGGTCAACCTCTCCACAATAACCCAAACCGTGTCCACCTTCTGCAAAGTACGAGGCAACCCAACTACGAAGTCCATAGTGATGCGCTTCCATTTCCACTCAGGTATTGGCATCTGCTGAAGTAGACCTCCTGGCCTCTTGTGCTTATACTTAACCTGCTGGCAATTTAGACATCTAGGCACATACTCCACTATGTCTTTCTTCATCTGTCTCCACTAGTAGTGTTGTCTCAAGTCATGATACATCTTCGTAGCACCAGGATGTATAGAATACCGTGAACTGTGAGCCTCCTCTAGAATACTCTCCCTCAGGCCGTCAACATTAGGGACACATAAGCGACCCTGAAGTCTCAGAACACCATCCTCGCCAATAGAAACCTCCTTGGCACCACCCTGTACCACTGTCTCCCGGAGAGCTGCCAAGTGCGGATCATCAAACTGTCGAGCCTTGATCTCCCCCAACAATGAAGACTGAGCAACCACACATTCAAGGAAAGGTAAAACCTCACCAGGCGATTAGACAAGGACTGAATGTCCAAAGCTATAGGTCTCTCCTCTGCTGAAATAAAAGCCAAGCTACCCATACTCTCCGCCTTCCTGCTTAAGGCATCTGCTACCACATTCGCCTTGCCCTGATGATAAACAATGGTGATGTCATAATCCTTCAGCAACTCAATCCACCTACACAGCCTAAAATTAAGATCCCTTTGCTTGAACAAGTGCTGTAGACTGCGGTGGTCTGTATAAACCTCACAAGGCACCCCATACAAGTAGTGCCTTCAAATCTTAAGAGCATGAACAATCGTCGCCAACTCCAAATCGTGCACGGGGTAATTCTTCTAATGAACCTTTAGCTGACATGAAGCATATGCAATAAATCGCCCATCCTGCATCAACACACATCCCAAACCAACGCGTGAAGCTTCGCAATAAACTGTATACATCCCAGAATCGGAAGGCAACACAAGAACCGGTGTTGATGTCAATGTTGTCTTGAGCTTCTGAAAGCTCACCTCACACTCGTCGAACCATCGGAATGGGGCATTCTTTTGGGCCAATCTAGTTAGAGGAGCTGCAATGGATGAAAAACCCTCCACAAATCAGCGATAATAACCTGCCAAACCCAAGAAGCTCCTGATCTCTGTCGCTGAAGTAGGGTGTGGCCAACTCTGAACTACCTCAATCTTCTTAGGTACCAACTTGATACCCTCTCCGGATACCACATGTCCCAATAATTCCACAGAATCCAACCAAAACTCATACTTTGAGAGCTTAGCATACAGCTTTTGTTCTCGCAAAGTCAGGAGCACAACTCTCCATTGTTGCTCGTGCTCCCCAGGTTACGTGAGTAAATCAGAATGTCATCGATAAAGACAATGACAAAAGAATCAATATAAGGCCTGAACACCCTGTTCATCAAATCCATAAATGTTGTTGGGGCATTAGTTAAGCCAAAGGACATCACCAGGAACTCGTAATGACCATATCTCGTACGAAAGGCAGTCTTCGGAACATCCGAGTCCTGAATCTTCAGCTGGTGGTACCCCGATCTCAAGTCAATCTTAGAAAATACCCGAGCACCCTGCAACTGGTCAAACAAATCATCGATACGCAGAAATGGGTACTTGTTCTTGATGGTGACCTTGTTCAACTGTCAGTAGTCAATACACATCCGCATAGTCACATCCTTCTTATTCACAAATAACACTGGAGCACTCCACAAACACACTCGGTCTGATAAACCCCTTAGCCAACAACTCCTCAAATTGTTCTTTCAATTTCTTCGGAGCCATACGGTATGGGGGAATAGAGATAGGTTGGGTGCCTGGAGCTAAGTCAATGCAAAAATCAATGTCACGATCCGGTGGCATGCCTGGAAGGTCTGAAGGGAATACATCAGCGAACTCTCGAACTACCGGCACTGAATCAATCGTCGGAGACTTGGAGATGGTGTCCCGCACATAAGCAAGATAAGCCAAATAACCCTTCTTGACCATACGTCGAGCCTTCAGGAAAGAATAACCCGACTAGCTGTGCTAACTGAGGAACCTCTCCACTGCAATCTCGGCAACTCGGGCATGGTTAGAGTAACAGTCTTGGCATGGCAATCGAGAATGGCATGATAGGGAGATAGCCAATACATGCCCAGGATGACCTCAAAATCAACCATATCAAGCAACAGGAGGTCCGCTCTGGTCTCGAACCCACAAAATGTAACCACACAGGACCGATAAATCCGGTCCACCACCATAGAATCACCCACAGGAGTGGACACATAAACAGGAGTACCCAAAGACTCTCGAGGAATATCCAGGAAATGAGCAAACAAGGCTGATGCATATGAATAAGTGGATCCTAGATCAAATAATACCGATGCATCTCTACAGCATACTGAAATAATACCTGTGATCACGGCATCTGAGGCCACTGCCTCTGGTCTGGCCGGGAAAGCATAGAATCTAGCTGGAGCGTCGGACGACTGGCCTCTACCGAAATGAACAGGAGCTGACTGGGCTCCCCCTGCCTGGCCTCCACCTCTAGGATGACCTCTACCAATCTGTCCTCCACCTCTGGGTGGCCGAACTGCCGGTGCTGAAATCATAAGCTGATGACTCTGTTGCACGTCATTGCCCTGAAGCCTGGGACAAGTCCTCTTAATATGGTCTGGATCCCGGCACTCATAACAACCTCTCGGCACCATAGCCTACTGCCCTGAAGAACTCTGTATAACTGGAGGTATGAACTCTCCGGCATGGCACTAAAATAAGGACTGGAAGACCCCTGAGGACCAGAATACATGTCAGAAGAACCCTGAATGGCTAGTGGAAGGTAAGAACTCTCTGGCATAGCGTTGAAATAAGACCTCGTCGGAACACCTCGAGGAGGTGGTGGGGGTGCTGAATATGGGGGCCTACTAGGCTGGACCCTACCAAACTGGCCTCTGCCCCTAGCTGGAGCACCTCTGAAATATCCAGAAAATCTAGATATCTTATCCTGCTGCCCCTTCTCTCTGCTCCTCGACCGATAACCCTCAATCCTGCGAGCAATCTCTACCACCAGCTGATAAGGAGTCCTCATCTTTACCCCTCGGTCCATGTTGGCCCTAATACCTGAGTGTAAACCAGCTACAAATCTCTACATTCTCTCGGCATCAGTAGGAAGTATCATGAGTGCATGACGAGACAGCTCAGAAAACCTAGCCTCGTAGTCAGTCACTAACATCTGACCCTGTTCCAGCTGCTCAAACTGATACCGCAGCTCTTCCCTCTCAGAGGGTGGGATATATCTGTCCAGGATTAACTGAGTGAACTGCTCCCAAGTGAGGGGAGGATAATCTGCCGGTCTGCCAAGAATGTAGGACTGCCACCATCTATGGGCCATGCCCTCTAGCTGAAAAGTAGTGAAGTCAACTCCATGGGACTCTAGTATCCTCATGTTGTGCAGTTTGTCCTTGCGTCTATCAATGAATTCCTGGGCGTCCTCATGACGCTCGCCTCCAAAGACAAGAGGGTGGAGTCTGGTCCATCTGTCTAATAGCTTCTCAGAATCGCCGTCCGCAGTTGGTCTGGGCTAAGGTGCTGCTGCTACTGGCTGGACCCCGCCCACGGGCAGTGTACCCGGGTTCTGGTACTATTGTTGCATGTTTTGCAGCCTGGGCAGTAGGGTTCTGTACTCCCCCTCCCGCCTGGGATGTGGCCGGATCTGCTGGAAATAAACCAGCCTGAGTCACGCTGACTATGAACCGCATCATACGACCCATGACCTCCTGAAATCCCGACGCCGTCATAAATTCTAATGGGGTAGAATCTACTGCGGGCACCTCGCCCTGCTCCTCAGTGGTGGGACCCTCGGCTGGATCCGATGGGCGTGCAACTGGAACAGCTCTAGCACGCCCTCGTCCCCTACCTCAGGCTGATGCCCTCCCCCGACCTTTGCCACGGCCTCGGATGACGGGGGTAGCAGCCCCTCCCGGGTCCGAAACGTCGGTTGCGCGCGTCCTCACCATCTGTGAGAGAAAGAAGAGTGAGATTTAGTATACCATCAACTGCACGTTAGAATATGAATAAAGAGAGATTTCCTAACACCTTATAGCCTCCCGAAGATAAATACATACGTCTCCATACCGATCCGCAAGACTCTATTGGGTTTTCCCATAACTTGTGAGACCTACGTGAACCTAGAGCTCTGATACCATGTTGTCACGATCCAAATCAAAACCCGGGTCGCGATGGCGCCCAATACCATTATCAGGCAGGACAACAATTTAACTACTATTGTGTTTCGTTTACTTTATCAAATATTTTCTAATACTTACTTGGTTTACGTTTAAACATCTGATAGGACGAATAACTTAGGAAACTTTATGCAAAAATAATCATAAGGTCATAATTAGCAATCACATCCCAAAAATAATGTCTACTAACATGGGTTCCAGGAACTGGTGTCACAAGTCTACAGGCATCTAGTAGAGTAAAATCAAAAGGAATAATAGTCTTTCCTACTGTCTGAGAAAAATATAGACAAAAATATCAAAAGAAAGGCTCCACAGTGCTGTTGAAGATCGCCAAAAGAAGCAGCTCACCGTGAAGTCCAAACCAAGTATAAGTCATGGATGAGCTCCGAACCGATACCCAGATGCACCTGCCTCAGAACCTGTACAATTAAGTACATAAGCGTAGCATAACTACATAAACAATATGTACCCAGTAAGTATCCAGTCTAATCTCGAAGAAGTAGTAACGAGAGGTCGACCTGACACTTACGAGGGTCAAAAGGATATGTTTTAAATGTAAGGCTAAGCAGGAATGGCAATCATGAATAATAATGAAGACATGAACATTGAATATCCTTTACAAATACCTTTATGTGTCAAGTTCTCTATCATGCAAATTAGCTAGTTTTCATTTTTCATGATATTCAACATATTCATGATCATAGAACACCCAAACAACTAAAAACATATAACATATCGTGACCGTACGACCGATACGACGCGAAAATAAATGTGCACTAACGAAAGGTTAAACGGCTCGAACCATAGATGCATCTATTACACCGCTCACGAATCGAACATGCGATGCGGTTGACATAATAGTAGGGCTACCCCGCTCGTCATACATGCGACGTGGGTACCTGTATATATACACATAATTAACAGGAAATCAGTAAATTCAGTAGAGAATATACTTACAGAGAAGAATTCAATAATATAAATTTCAGAATGTAACCTCTTAGATGTTCACTTAATAATTCAAGGATATTAGGCAACCTAAATTAACTTCTAAAATCATAGATGCGGCACATAAAGCGTGCTTGTGAATCCTAAACTCCCCGACATGACATAATAGTAGCTACGCACGAACTCTCGTCACTTCGTGCGTGCGTGCGTGTGTATCCCCCACAAATAAGGACATGCAATTATTTATATTCACCTATGGGGACAATTCCCTCTTACAAGGTTAGAAAGGATAGTTACCTCGTGTCAAGCCTACTTTCCGGGTCAAGAACGCGCCCGAAACACCAAATTCGTCACCCAAGGACTCGAAACTAGCCAAATATTGCATAAATAAATCAATCTATACTCAAAAGTATGAAATTTCCCTATTTAAATGATTATTTCAACCTAAATTGCAAAATCCCAAAATACATCCTCGGGCCCACATGCTCGGATTCTAGAAATTTTCAAGGAAAACAATCGC
Source organism: Nicotiana paniculata (assembly GCA_005239505.1). Lineage (NCBI taxonomy): Eukaryota > Viridiplantae > Streptophyta > Magnoliopsida > Solanales > Solanaceae > Nicotiana > Nicotiana paniculata. Next base: position 35,395 of record ML332618.1, read on the forward strand.
CCATAACCTAAGGATAAATATTATATAGTTTTTGCATAATTCCATAACTAATTCCTTGGTAAATTCTCATTTTTATCAAAACCCTAGGCTTTACTCTAAACCCATGATTTCTACTAATTTTGTGTGTTAATCTACCCAAGAATTCAAGTATTAAACTCACTTTATGGAAGGAATTACTTACCTTACAGTAGCTAGGTCGAATCTCTTCTTTGCAAGCTCTCAAAATCGCCCAAAGTCAAGAAAAATGGTTCAAAAATGGCTATGTCCCATATTTTAAACAACCTGACTTCGCACCTGCGGCTCGAGGACCACACCTGGGGTCTCGCATCTGTGAGAAAGATCTCGCACCTGCGGAAAAATGGGAAGGGTCCAGTGGTCGCACCTGCGGAAGAAATTCGCACCTGTGAATCCGCTTCTGCGGGAAGTGGCCCGCACCAGCGGAACTGGGCATCCTCTCTGAGGCCGCACCTGCGAGGCGTTGACCACACATGCGGTCTTCGCACCTGCGGCTGGTCCTTCGCATGTGCGGTCGCACCAGATCTGGTGCACCAGCAGTTCATCTAAGGCTGGTTTTTTCCTCGTTAGATGTCCGAATGGCATTCGGTCCCACCCGAGCCCCTGTCCAAATATACCAACAAGTCCTAAATCATAATATGGACTAGCTCGAGCCTTCGGAACATCCGAAACAACGCTAATTCTAAAAATCATACCCCAAAACCTATTGGATCCAACTTAAGAACTTTAAGTTCTTGAATTCGCCTTCAACACGCCAAACCTACCTACACTACTCGGAATGACACCAAATTTTGCGAGCAAGTCATAAATGACATAACGGAAATTACTCCAGATCTCAGAATTCCATTCGCACCTCGATAACATAAAAATCACATTCTAAACCTCAATTTTTGAACTTATGGAATCATATTTCACTATTTGGCGCTGAAACGCACCTGGGTCATCCAAAACCCGTTCCGAATAAACGCCCAAGTACAAAATCATCATACGAACCTATCGGAACCTTCAAATCCTGATTCCGAGGTCGTTTGCTAAAAAATGTTGACCAAAGTCAAACTTGGCCTACTAAGTGTTCCTATACCACCCCAAACTCCTCCAAACCTCGAACCACCCGTCCCCGCAAGTCATAAATCAGTAAAAGCAACTCCTGGAAGTCTCATTTAGGGGAACGGGGTCCTAGAACACGAAACGACCAGTCGGATCGTTACACTTGAACTATGACTGCTTTAGGAAAATAAATTATCACTGCTTACACATAATGATCAAGGTGTTGACATGAGCTTTATCAGCCAGCACATTACGACCTTGTGCTATTCCGGTTTTCATGAGTGTTTTTTGAGAACAAGCCCAATTCTCATATGAAGCAGCCTACTTCCACACTCACATATGTGAAATCTGTCAAGGGTGCTCATGTAACTCTAACACCCCACTTATATGAGCTACAGATTTTCATTAAAAGTTAATAAAACTCGACCTCACAAATCATTACAGGATAAATGCACTACACTATAGCGATGGAATAATAATAAAAATAGTGCATTTCAAACCAAGTCATCATATGATTCGTTATTCCCATTGAACCTGGTTATAGGATCTCTAGTCCCCAGGTTGGGTTTCCTCATATATGACTTATGAGCTTATGGGCTTCAACCTCATCCCCCTCGATGTGCTCCAGACCTTTCTCTTGCTAAGGCCTTAGTAAGTGGATCTGCAAGATCATCACAAGATTTAACATAGTCAACATTAATGGTACCACTTGTCAAATATGATCTCATAGAACTATATTTTCTCCTTATAGGTCTGGATTTACGGTTGTAAGAACGGTTTTGTACTCTACCAATTGCAGCGGTGCTATCAAAATGAATTAAAATAGGTGGAATTGGTTTTTCAAAATAAGGAATTTGAAGTAATAAATCTCTCAACCAATTCGCTTCCTCACTGGTTGAAGCTAAAGCAATTAGCTCATCCTCCATAGTAGAGTTAGAAATTATTGTTTGCTTTTTCAATTTCCAACAAATAGAACCATCTCCCAAAGTAAAAATATAATCTGTAGTAGAACAGGAATCACCAGATAAAGTGTTCCAATCTGCATAAGAAAATCCTTCAAGTACAACAGGATATTTTCTATAAAATAAGACAAAGGTTTTTGTACCAAGTAAATACCTCATTACTCTTGTTATGGCATGCCAATGTTCATTATCTAGCTTGCTTGTAAACCTGCTAAGTCTTCCTACTGCGTATGCAATATCAGGCCGAGTACAATCAGACACATATCCCAAGCTTCCAATTAAGCTATCATATTCCTTTTTATTTATCACATCATTGTCACTTTGTACAGAAAATAAGTGAACACTTGAATCAAAAGGGGTTACAATATGCTTGCAATCAATAAAAATATATTTTTTTCAAAATTTTCTCAACATAATGTGACTAATCAAGGAAAATTCCATCACATGTTCTAGTAATCTTCATTTCAAGAATGAAATTTTCCTCACCCAAATCTTTCATGTCAAAATGGCTACTACGCATGCTTTTAGTTTCTCCAATAACATTCATGTTAGAGCCGAATATTAACAAATTATCAATATAGAGGCAAACAATTACATGTGAATTATTCCAAGACTTATAATAGATAAACTTATCACTCTCATCTGATTTAAAACCATTTTAAATCATGCAGGAATCAAACTTTCCATTTCATTGCTTAGGTGCATGTTTCAAGCCATATAGGGATTTAGTAAGTTTACACACTTTACTTTCTTGGCCTGCTTCTATAAAACCCTCAGGTTGATCCATATAATTTTTTTCATTTAGGTCCCCATTTAAAAAAGCAGTTTTTACATTCATTTGATGAATATGCAAATCAAAAATTGCAGCAATAGAAATTAAAAGTCTAATGGATGTTATTCTAGTTACCGGAGAAAAGTATCAAAAAATTATAGGCCTTCTAGTTGCTTAAAACCTTTAGCAACTAACCTAGCTTTATACTTATCAACGGATCCATCCGGTTTTAACTTTTTTCTTAGGGCCCATTTGCACCCAATTATTTTACAATCTTGTGGTAAATCAACCAACTTCCAAGTTTAACTAGAAATTAGTTATTCCATTTCATCATTTACAGCCTCTTTCCAAAAAAAATAACATTATGTGACAATAAAGCTTCTTGTAAAGTAAGAGGGTCATTTTCAATATTAAAAACATAAAAACATGATTTTTCTATTCTATTTTATCCCTTTTTTTGTTCTTAACTCAAAAGCATCATTTTCTTCACTTTGCAAAATAGAAGTAGAAGAACTAGGCATAGACGAAAAATTATCTTTATCTCTTTGACCCCCGCTATTTTTAGACTCAAATAAAAATTTATTTTCATGAAAAATGGCATCACTTGATTCTATAATTATATTCTCTTCAACACTTAAAAATCTATAGGTTGTACTATTAGAAGCATAACCAAGAAAAGCACAAGTGGCAACTTTTTTATCCAATTTTATAATTTTAGGATCTGTTAACCTAACATAGGCTAAACAACCCCAAACTTTCAGATAACCCGAATTTGACTTGTGATTTTTCCACAACTCAAATGGTGTCAATTTTATTTTCTTATGAGGCACCCTATTCAACACATAACATGCAGTCAAAATAGTTTTACCCCACAAATTAAAGGTGAATTTGATTCAATAAGCATGGAATTAGTTAACTCTACCAAAGTTCTATTTTTTCTTTCAGCCACACCATTTGATGCAGGAGAATAAGGTGGAATAGTTTCATGAATTATTCCCAATGATCTCACAAAAGAATTAAATTCATTATACTCATATTCATGGCCTCTATCACTTCTAATTCTTTTTATTTTTCTACCAAATTAATTTTCAACCTCATGGAGATAATTTTTAAAATTTTCAAACGCATCACTTTTATTTTTTATCAAGTAAACATATGTGTATTTATATAAATTATCAATAAAAGTTATAAAATATCTATTTCCTCCACGGGTTAAAATTCCTCCAAGTTCACAAATATCAGTGTGAACTAATTCTAACAATTCAGTTTTTCTTCCAACTTGAAAATGAGGCCTTTTAGTTATTTTAGTTTTACTACAAGCCTCACATTTTTCAAAAAAAAATTTAATCATTGGGATTAATCCTAAACTACTCATGATTCCCACATAACGATTATTAATATGACACAAACGAGCATGCCAAAAATTAGTGGAAGAAAGCATATAAACAGAACTAGAAGAAGTTTCTTTCATCTCAACATTCAACTTGAACATCCCATCACATGTATACCCCTTACCCACAAAAATACCTTTTTCACTATTACATATTGATCACTCTCAATAATTTGTTTGAAGCCTGCCTTGTTAAGAAGAAAACTAGACATCAATTTTTTTCTCATTGAAGGAGTATAAAGTACGTCTTTCAACATTAATAGTCTTCCTGAAGTAAACTTCAACTCGACCTCTCCCTTTTCAAGCACCTGAGTTGTATGAGAATCACCAAGCATGGTGGTTTTGGGCTCCTCAAATGGAGTATACACTTTAAACCAGTCTCTATCATAGCAAACATGAAGGTTTGCTCCAGAATTAGCCCACCATCCATCAACAATTTCTACCATGTTAATGTATGTTATCACCGCCACAAGTGGCTCTTCGGTAACATTTGCATGTGGTCTAGGACCATGTTTCCGAAATTTTCAAAAATCAAGCAATATGCCCCCTCTTGCCACAGACAAAGCATGGTTTCGTAATTTGAACTTGTTGATTCGGTGCTTGATTATTTGCACCATTATTTTTCTTGGGAGGTCTACCATAATTTTCCTTCAGAGTTTTCTTATTCGGCTTCAAAGAAGTATTTTTGTGAGTTTCAGGAGTAATATTATTTGAAATAATTAAATTTACCTTTGTAGTGACAGGTTGTAGAGTTCTCTCTTCCGATTGGATAAGTGCATCTTGGCCTCTTGCCTCTTCTTCCATGCGGATCCACATTATCAACGTGTCAAGTGAAGTTTCTTTTTGTTTGTGGCGCGTAGTTTTTTGAAATTCCTTCCATAAAGGTGGTAGTTTATCTATTATGCCACAAACAATAAGGTTGGCTCCAATTTTAATATCCTCAGACTTGAGCTCTCAAATGATCATTATGAAGTCTTGAGGTTGGTCTACTACAGATTTGTTGTCCACCATTTGAAAATGAAAAAATCTGCTAGCAACAAATTTTTCGCACCCGCTTCCTCGGTATCATACTTACTCTACAATGCTTTCCAAGTTTTCTTTGCAGTAGAGTAAGTTCTATCATATTAATCATGGAAATTATCAGATAGGCAATTAAGAAGATTATACCGACACTTGTATGAATCATCATTGTATTTTTCAATTTTTTTCCTGAAGGGCAAGTAGCTCATCATCATTCATGGAGGAGTTGTCTACTTTGTTTGGATTCCTCTCAGTTAAAACGTAAGAAACATTGAGAAGACTCAAATGAAAAGTACTTTACCCTTCCATCTCTTGAAATGAGTATCGTTGAAATGGAATGGCTTGTTGAGATCTCCCTCCTTAATATCCACGGATTTTTCAACTGTAGCCATTTGAATCTCCTTAAATTGTTGGTGAAAATTGTTGGTTAATTTCCCAATGCACACGCAAGTGTACGTGGTCGACAAGTAATATAGGAT
>MDKI01143517.1:0-11739 GCA_005239505.1 Nicotiana paniculata
AGTTGAGATTCCATCTCTAAGAATTATACAAGAAGCCGAGCTCAGCGACGCAGAATGGGTAAATATCCATTATGAGAAACTAGCCCTCATAGACGGAAAGAGAATGAATGCAGTCTGTCATGGTCAACTCTATCAGAACAGAATGACCCGAGCCTTCAACAAGAGAGTCAAGCCTAGACAGTTCACACCGGGGCAGCTGGTGCTGAAGAAGATCTTTCCACATCAAGATGAAGCCAAAGGGAAGTTCTCTCCCAACTGGCAGGGTCCGTACATGGTTCACTAGGTACTGACAGGAGGAGCGCTTATACTCGCAGAAATGGATGGAGAAGTCTGGCCAAAGCCAATCAATTCAGATGCAGTCAAACGCTACTATGTGTAATCTTTATGCTTTCTCAATGAAGTAAATTAAACTAACGCCTGACCTGATTCCCGTTTAAGAGGGGATACGTAGGCAGCCCTATGGGTTCAGTCACAATTCAATAAAAAATTCATTTTTTCCCGCAATTGGAAACAGGGCCAGAATTTTGAGGAGGACCCTCGAAATTGTGAAGCAAATTTAGCCAATCGCTGCACGAGCAACAACCAGAAGCATTTAGCCATCCAACTGGCGCAGAATTTTGAGGAGGACCTTTAAAATTCCGTAGTAGGAGAGGTTGCAATGTCCTGAGCGGTGTCACGGTCGTCGGTTCACCCCAAAATTATTTTTTAATTATGCATTATGCTTTTACAAAATCATGCATGTTTGTTTTTGAAACAACTTTGTTTAGCAACACTACCTCAATAATACAAACAATATCATCAGATCGAGCCCAGCAAGTCAAGAAAAGCCAGCGGGGATACGAACTAACCCCTCCTCCCCCCGTTTATAGAACTCACGATCTTTCTTTGGTTGCAGGCACTAAGGTTGCAAAATCCCTGAACAAACTGTCCGCCCAGGGGACAAACATTGTCCAAAATACGAATCCCAAAACTGCCGCACTTGCCGACGTTCGCACATGTCTCAATGCTTCGCAGTCACAATGCTCTCAATAATCACAATGCCGCAATTCATCACCAGCTAAGAATTCCTACTGTCATTTTATTTCTTGCATAAGGCTAGCATTCTGCCTTCCGAGGCTAAGCTCTACCTCCATCTGCATTTGCATCTTTGCATAAGGCTACTATTCTTCCTTCCGAGGCTAAGCTCTACCTCCATCTGCATTTGCATCTTTGCATAAGGCTACTATTCTTCCTTCCGAGACTAAACGCTGTCTCAATCTGTAGTTTCATCTCTGCATAAGGCTGCCATTCTGCCTTCCGAGACTAAACGTTGTCTCCATCTGCGTTTGCATCTTTGCATAAGGCTACCATTCTGCCTTCCGAGGTTAAGCTCTACCCCGATCTACATCATTGCATAAGGCTACCATTCTGCCTTCCGACGCTAAGCGCTGACTCCAATTTACCTTTCGAGACTAACCGCTGTCTCAAGCTCTATTTACTTCACTTTCCTTTCGGGATAAGCTCTGTCTCGTCAGCATCATTCTATTGCCTCTGCATGGGCTGAAATATCGCAAACTCATCCAAAGGCGTCATCGTTCGGAGGCACCATTTTCATGGCCCGAGAACATCATTTTCATGGATTGAGGATCTCTTTCAACCTCTGCATATCATTATTTAAAGGCATCATGGTTTGGAGGCACCATCCTCATGGCCCGAGAACATCATTTTCATGGCCTGCGAATCCTGCATCAAGCAATTCATAGCCCAGGACGTCATGGTCTGAGGACGTCATCCTTAACCGCCCGAAGACATCATTCATGGTCCAACGAAAATTTACATCTTGTTTAAATTACGCACAATATATGCTTGTATTATTTATTTGCAGGTAATCCAGCGAGCAAACTGCCATCCCGGCAGGAGCGGTTCCGCTCCATTTCTCCTAACCACCCCGTAAGCCGCTTATTCAATCAATCCCAAATGTTGCATCTGTTCTTTTAAGAAACTTCATCCATATACTTCAACGATGACTCCTGAACTACATACGACCTGATTCCTGTAAAACCAGGGATATGTAGACAACTCAGAAACTAGGGTGCAGCCTAAAACTCTTCAAACCATTTCACTCGGTCAAAATTGGCCATCATATCTTTACCCGACAACTCTTTCATCCTTCCCGGGTAAAGAGGGGCAGCTTTTGATTCCCAATTTTTCCTCCAATTATTTTTAAATTGCATATATACCTTCAAATTACTCTTTCATAGCAATTGGTATTTTTCTATAATTTTACCATATTTTTATTAATTTATTTTAATTCATCCAGTATTTTCATTTCTAATAATCAATTATAAATTGCATTACAAATGATTTCAAAAATATTTCTTGACTTAATATATTATTTTTAATCCTATTAAGACAAAATTATTTCACAATTAGCCAGATTGGCACTCTTTGGCTATAATTGCAAGAACTTTGCAATTATAGCATAATCATATATTTTATGCTATTTTGGCCCAATAATTAGTCATTTTATATTTTAAATAATAATTAATCATGTTAATTTAATTTTAATAAGCATCAATTTCATTTTTACAATTATCATCTATTTTTATAAATTATTTATATATTTTTTAATTGGGTATTTAATAGTTAACCACTATTATTTAAATTCTAGCCTAATTAAATCTGATCCCTAACCCAATTAAATAATCCAACAGACCCCCAACCCAATCTTCAAATCTCACCCGGCCCAATCCCCTTTTAATCTGAGCCGTTGGATAATTCAAATCAACGACCCAGATTAAAACTTACCATATTAATTCCTAAAGACTTGCCCCCCCTGTTTCATTTACCGTCTCACTTATCACCTACCTCTCTGAATGCTCTCACCTCTCTCTAGAACCTTCGTCCCTGAGCTCTGTCTCTCCCCTCTCCGGCTACCTCCTCGCCGGAAACTATGAAGTTTCCACCTCTCCTCGACCTTATGGCTCCATCTTTTACACATGTGTCACCGGTGAAGGCTCTCAAGCGACCCTAAGGCGGTTTTCTCCCATCTCCGCTCCCATGCCATATTTTCCGCCCACCTATGGCCGTTCAAATAAGATCTTTGCATTTTTCGGCCAAACGCCGCTAATATTTAAGTCTTCTTCTCCTTTTCTAGGTTTTCTCTGGAGACCCTATCTTTAAATCGTTCGATCTTTTTAGATCTGTGATAGATCTATGTGTATCCTAAGGGTTTTACACGTTTTCTTCCAAAAAATCTCATGTTTTATGAACGACTCTTCATCATTAAAACTAGGGTTTCCTAACACCTTTTTAAAATGCTTTATCTTCTGATTTTTAGTACTAACCTATGATTCTCAGTATGATTTTAAACGTTTTTTTACCCTAGTTATTCTGTTAAAACCCCATTTTTTAGGGTTTTGAGTTCGTCTTGTTTGCTATGTTTGGCTAATCTGTATGTTTCTTCTGAACCTTCTGGACTTTCATGAATGTCCTATGTGTTTTATGCTTCTTGCTCTAATTTGTGTTTAGGGTTTCTGAATCTCTACTATTCCTCCAATTACTTGCTTAGGACTAGGACTTAGGGAGTCCAGGTCTGTGATTAATTCTAATTGAATATTGATTGATTAATCAGTACTTGTTACCTTATTTTCTACTCGTTTTGAAAAGCTATAAATACTCTAGTCTTTCACTAGCAAAACACACACACACACACAAGCATACGCATTTCTCTCTCTTACTTTCCTACACATTCTATCTTGCTTCTCTTATTGACTACTGGCTACTCAGTCGGCTGAAAGACAAGACTAAGTAACTTATTAGTGCTCTACTTCTCTACTTGCTCTACTGCTCTCTTGCTCTGCACATTACTGTCCTATTGCTCTACTTCTCTGCATACTACTTTCTTTTCTCTCAATCTTGACTGGTATGTCTTCTATTTGATTTACAGCATCCAAAAAAACATATTTATGTTCGTATTGCACTTTCTCTTATTCCTTTTATGCTTCTACTTGTGGTTCTATTGTTTACCCTGTAACTAGCATATTTATTTTGTCTGTGTGATTTCCCTTCCCCTTATTTCAGCATGTCTACTACTCCTATTTGTTTGTTACAATTCTGCCATATCCCCTGACCCCAGTACATGATAAGCATGCAGTTCTGAACATAGTGTGTACTCTAACACCCCTCAACCTGATGCTATGTGGATCCTTATATGAATCCTTGTAAAGGACTGCTATGACTGTTTAAGTCTAATAATACTTTTCTGAGGCCTACTTGTGTGCAAGCATGTTCCTATGTGCTTCATACTTTTCCCCAATCCCTCATGTCCCTGCTTGTGGTTGCTGAACTTGTCTTAATTCTTGTTTATTGTTCTGCGTGTGCTGTTTGAGCATGTTGGTTATGCTATTGCCTTACCCTTTTCAAGCTAATTTTCATTAAACCTCTCTCTTTCTCAAAACTATTTTAAAACTGTTCTTACTAACTATGATCACTTCCACTATACTCTTAGACATTAGGTTCTGCCCCTCTTGTCTGAGCATTGACTTGGGACCCTTGAGCTCTCGCTGAACTTTGACACACAAGAGCTGACCTTTCCACGCTTCACTTACTCAAATTTGGTTATGACTCTGGGTGTGAGCACTGCCCGGTATCCCTTGAGATCCTTAGGAAACTCTGACAAACCTGGATCATGTGAAAGGTTGTGAATAGAATGGCATTGAGTCATTCTGGAGATTCTGGTCCTATCAGTAGGCTCCCTATAGTATAACTTCTTCTTTTCATTATTCAGTTATGTAATTCATGCAGATGTCCTGTAATAATTGTTGTAAACAACTCTTTCGGGATGGATAGTGAAAAAGGAGGGGTAAATATGCATGCTATAGCTATTAGAGGGTATAAGCCATGATATTAGGATTTATTCCCTATTTGCGCAATAGAAACCATGCTTAGGACTCATATGTGCAAGATCATGCATTAGAGACCATGTTCCCTAGGTCTTACACTTACTGTTTTCAGCATCTATTGGCATCTCATTTCGAAAGTCCTGTGCTAAAATGTGCTAATAACCAGTACTTTACAATCATGCTCTACGCTTCCATGTACACTTAGAGATCCTGTTTAGGATAAACAACACTAATAAACCTGTCATGTTTACATCTCATGAACCATGTTTAAACAATGCAATATTTGTGCATTTAGAGATCATGTTTAGGCTTCTGATTCTGCATTATTCTGCATCTCTCTGCACTAGATACCATGTCCTTAGGATTGCATCTTACTCGCTTAAATATACCTACTGATGCATGAAAAGGAATACAACAACTTCACTTAATTCTCGCAACAACTGGCAACAATTCTGTGTTCTAAACAACCTAGAACAACATGTGTAGGTAATAATTTGCAATAGTCTCTCTAACAATTCAGATAATTAGTATACACTTTCCCCCGCCTAGGAAAGTCTTAGGTAATCAGTCATCAAGAAACAAAACCAGAACTATCCTTTGTGATTAGTGTTCAACTGTCAGCATGTTTAAAACCAGTAGGCAAGCCTGATTAAGACTTCCTCTCTAAGTTATGCAATAAATCTGTCTTTGTGTTATCACTTAGATACCATGCTTAGGATCTGAACCTGATTCTGGACCTTAATTGTGTATGAGACATGCTGTTTATGTGTACTGTGTGTGGAGGAATACTTGAGCCTTTATCTGCTTTCCATGATTTCCCTTTATCTGTAGTCCTACTTGTTGATTATATGTCGCCTTAGCATTTTCACCTTTAAAACCTGAGGGTCTGACTAAAACCTCCTTTAGGATAGGAGTCCTAATTTCCTCCGGGACTAATAGGAAGGTATGAGTAACATCATGCAATAAAGTTCGTGACCAACACGCGCTTTAATTACTTTCACGCGGTAGGAAAGGGTAGAATATGGATATGATGTCTGGTGTGCTAATACCACGTGTAGCCCCTCTTCAAGGAGTGTCATACCAGGTATTGCATTGATGTGATCCATATTATTATAAACCTAGGATACCCTTTATATTCTTAGATCATAATCCTTTCAAAATCTAAACTTTTTTACTATTTTCAAACATCTGCATGCTTAAGACTTAAATCCCCTCTTATTTGAGCCTTTATTTGTTTGTTTGCTAAGCCGTACAAATTCACAAAAGCTATTTGGCCGGGAACCACACTTGTGGATCCTGAGGGGTTCCTAACACCTTCCCCTTAGGATAATTTCAATCCCTTACCCTATCTCTGCTTAACAACGTAGTTGTAAATGAACCCCTTTGGTGTCCTAACGCACTTTTAAAAATATTTAGGTGGAGACTCTCAAAAACACAAACCCCTTTCCCAAAAGGAAAGAGTTGTCTCAACCGAATGTCATAAACCTGATCTCCGCGAGGAAAGAGGGGGCGCGACAGCATGGCAACTCTGCTGAGGATTATAAGCCTTTACCATTATAAATCGCTTTGTGAATTTTCCCGAGTGTGATTTGTTTGATATTTTGCACCCTTTCCTCCCCCTCCCTATGCGCAATTAATTGTTTTCGAATATTTATTCCTTCCAAAAGTCAAAACTGACATGTTTTTCTGTTTCCTTCCTTTGTAACCGCTTTTAAATTATAAACTGCTGTATTTACTGCTTTCATAATGTGCAAATACATGACTACATGTTTTACCATTTATTGCATAATCATTATTCAACATCATACTCCACTCGTGCCAAACAAAATACTATAGCAACGCTTGATGAGTGGTTGCGCTCTTCCTATATTATTACCCCCAAAATTCAGAAAGGCTTATTTGCGGTAAAACTAGTCGATTAGCGGTGCAGTCGACGGTTCCGTGTCTTTCCCTCTTGAGTTGTCCGCTCGAGGGTACCAGTCTAAAACCCCATAGAAACCTTACTCCGTTATGTTATTTCATGCATCATGGTCAAACCTAGCCAGGCTAAAGTGTGGTCCGCACAATAGCTTTTAAGATTGCCTTATCCAAAAGTCCACTGGGTTTCACTAAACCCAAACGGACATCATCACGTTCTGTGCATTTATTTGGAGAACTAAATGCTTTGTGCTAATTGTTGATGTTAAATAGTCGAGTCTGGTGGGGGTAAGGGCCTAACCTTGTTTGCCTTGCAGAAAAATGAGGCACGAAGTCCCTAGATTCGGCATGGTCAGCAATATCAAGCTCCTGAACTGGTGGGAAGACCTTTCCTCCAGTGATAAGAAACACGTCAAGAAATACCTTTTGCTGGGACTTTGCGAGTTGGGGAAACTGTACGAGGGAAGCAAGAATGCCGAGTCTGGGGAAGGTCCTTCTGGGACCAAGTAGATAGGAATGTATTTCTTTTACTTTATCAATGTAATAAGGCCAATGGCCATTAGTGACCTTTACTTCCTGTTTATTTAGTGTCGTTTTGGGATTCGTCTATTTTCTTATCAATAAAATGAGGCATTTAGCATCTTAAGTTCTCCAAATCAATTTGTCGCTAGGACTACCTCGGGCACAAAAGAGGTCCCCAAATTAGAACGCGCTTTACATTCCCGCACTATGTGTTTAAATACCACAATACTTTTCATAATCCTCACTGACATGGCTACCTTTTGTTTTTGTTTTCCTCTTTCTTTATTTATTTATTCCCACCCCCAAAGGTTGGTTCGTGCACTCTGGCATCATCATCCTATCTTACAAGATCCAGGGGCCCTCCACCCTCTCCTCCTCTTAGTCCTCCCAAAGGCAAGAACATAGGAAAAAAGAAAATGGAAGATTCAGGCAACAACAGAAAAGAGAATGTGGTTGAACGGGTAGAGTCCACTGATGGCCAGGGTATTCGGATTCAGAATGAAACTGTGGAACGGAAGTTGTCAAAGTTTCAAGAAGAGCTTGATCAAGTTCGGAATCTAGCAAACCTGTCATTCTCCCTCAACGTCCCAAATGTCAACATCCAGAATCTTACACCTCCTCAAAACATCTCAAAGAAGCAAAATCATCCCGCAGCTCATCATCACACCACCCCACCAAAGAACCAAACTCTTCCAGCACAATGCAATGCCTGCCATAGTCCAAATAACACTCCACTGCTTATCCCAGAACCTCAGAACTCCACAAATGACCATTTCAACACTCATGCGCTAGGCCACCATAACAATCCCATCTACGTGGAGAACATGCCACACTTCACTCCCCCTATCACATACACACCTGAGTCTGACGAAAGGGACCTGCTTATCAAGAACTTGGCCGAGGAACTTAGGAAGCTGACCAGCCGGGTTCAAGGTGTCGAGGGAATCAAAGGAGTCGAAGGGTTGAACTATGAAGACCTCTTCACACAGCCCAATGTTGAACTGCATGAGGGAGACAAACTTCCTAAGTTTGAAATGTTTGATGGCACAGGTAATCCAAGAGTCCATCTGAGAGCTTATTGTGACAAGCCGGTTGGAGTAGGGAAGGATGAAAGGATCCGCATGAAGCTTTTCATGAGGAGCTTGAAAGGAGATGCGTTGTCTTGGTACATCAGCCAAAATCCCAAGAAATGATCGAATTGGGTGAGAATCGCATCTGACTTTATGGACAAATTCAGGTTCAACACAGAGAATGCACCAGACGTGTTCTATATTCAGAATTTGAAAAAGAAGCCCACAGAGATATTTTGCGAGTACGCTACTAGTTGGAGGTCTGAAGCTTCCAAGGTCAGACCCGCCTTCGAAGAGGAGCAGATGAACAAGTTCTTTGTCCGGGCTCAGGACCCGCAGTACTATGAATGATTGATGATGATTGAGAACCACAAGTTCTCCGACATTATCAAATTAGGTGAACGGATTGAAGAAGGTATCAAGAGAAGTATGGTCACAAATTTTGAAGCCTTGCAAGCTACAAACAAGGCTTTGCAGTCTGGTGGTGTTTCTAAGAAAAGATACGCGAGAGCCGTGATGGTTTCACAAAGAACTAAATCCCCACTCAAATACCAAACTTACCCAACACCTCCACTCATATATCAACCAACCCCAAATAACCAAGCGCCCTCACCCTCATACCAAGCTCCACCACCCACTTATCAATCACCTCCACCACCAACTTATCAATCGCCTCCACCACCGACATATCAACCTACTTCACCCAGATACTCACAACCCACTCCTGTCTACCACACTTACAATTCCAAACTATCTCATTACCAATCACCCCCTACCCGTCAAAACTTCCCTAGACCTCATCCTAATTTTGATCGCAGACCTCCAAAACAGTATACCGCCATCGTTGAACCCATCAACCAGTTATATGAGAAGCTCAAAGTTGCTAGTTATGTCACCCATATCCCTGCTGCAACCCCTGAGAACCCTTCTCAACGGGTCAACCCAAACAAGTCATGTGCATACCACTCCGGCATGAAGGGGCACACCATCGATGAATGCCGCTCTTTGAAGGACAAGATACAATCCCTGATTGAAAACAAGGTCATCGTGGCAAAGAAATCCGCTCCAAATGTTCGCAACAATCCTCTTCCGGACCATAAGGGTAGATGCATCCACTTGATCGAAATAGAAGATGATTGGGACCCCGAGGGATCAATCAGGTTGATCGCAGAAGGAGATGATCCAAAGAAACCTGCAGTCACTCTCAATCTGATCATAGTCCAGATTCAGCCATCTACGGATGCTGAGGTAGATATGTCCATTCCTCTTGAGTTTGAAGCAGCGTCACCTGCAAAGATACCAGTATCGATTGAAGTTGAGTTCGCGTCTCCGGCAAATGCACCCGCACCATTTGAGGTTGCCACCTTACCACCCAAGGCACATGTTCCACTTGAAGTAAGGGTAGCTACATCAATTCCAGTGGCGATGTCGACCACGCTACCCTTCTATACAAATGCTATACCATGGGAATATACATCCGAGGTGAGAAGGAAAGGCAAAGTCAAGACTGAAGAAGCTGTTGCAGCGTAGGGTATGACAAGAACTGGTAGAGTCTATACCCCTGAACATCTGGCTGAATCCAGCAGGCAGGCTTCCCATCGGACTCCCATTATCGAGACAGGTCCGGACGACCTTTGGAGGAAAGTACAAGCCAAGGAGTATTCGGTCATCGACCAGCTGAACAAAACGCCGTCGCAAATATCCATCCTCTCTTTGCTGCAGAATTCTGAGACGCACCTGAATGCTTTATTGAAGGTGTTGAACGAAGCCTATAGGCTAAACAACATCACTAATGGAGAAATGACTAATATGGTAGGCCAAGTGTTGGAGAGTCACAAGATCACTTTCCATGATGACGAGCTGCCTCTTGAAGGGTTGGGCCATAACAAAGCATTGCACATCACTGTGCAATGCGAAGATTATTTCATCACCAGAATCCTGATCGATGGGGGATCCAGTCTTAACACCTGTCCGCTGATAACGCTCAAGAAATTGGGTAAAGGGCTGCATGAGATAAAGGATGGAGTGATAAACGTGAAAGACTTCGATGGATCTCAGAGGTCCACCATTGGTGAGATCAGCCTATGCCTGCAAATGGGGCCAACCTGGTCGAGGTGGACTTCCAAGTGATAGATGTGGCAGCGTCCTACAATCTATTTTGGGACGACCCTGGATCCATGCTGCTGGGGCCGTAGCATCAACATTACATCAGGAAGTAAAGTTCGAGTGGAACCACCAAGAGGTGATTATTCATGGTGACGGTAGCAACCCTATTTACAGTCGCCAGACTATCCCAGTGATTGAAGGAAGAAGAAAGCCATGCGAAGAAACTTACCACCACATTGAACGGGTCAACACTATCGACAAACACAAATGGTGGGATATCAAGATCACAAGTATAATGAATTGGTGAGGGTACGAGCCAGGTAAAGGCCTTGGCAAGAACTTTCAGGATATCTCCAAACCTATCAAACTCAAGAAGAACGACACCACTTTTGGTTTGGGATATGAATACACTTGGGAAGAATTCAAAAACTGGTCGCCACCATGGCGCGGTCCTTATTACCCTTTGGAACAACCAATACCTCATCCGGAGCAGACCTTCCAACAGGCCGATGTCATTTATGGATGAGACGAAGAAGAAGCACTTGCAACAAGGAGGAACTTGTTTCTGGAGGACAGTGATATGGGCTGTTGTGTTATTCTCGAGGAGGAGGAGGAGGAAGGCCCTTCCATACAGGCTATGAGCAGAGGGATGTACCTCAAGAATTGGACTGTCAGAACAACCAAAGCACGACGAGCCTCGGGGTAGCAAGGCTAAAACGAGAGCTATTCATTGGTTTTCTTTACAAAATGATTTCCTTTTTCGCATTTTACTTCCTGCAATAAGATCTTCAATGTTCAAAATAATCGTTCAATTTATCAAAAGCATTTTTTTTGTGAATCAATATTTATTGCTATCATTTTTCTCTCATTACTTTACCTATACAACATTACTATAACCTATCTTGATGAACCAATGACTGTGACATGCAACGAGACAACGCAGCAAGCAGACGTGGATTCAGAAGAAGATGACATACCTGACGAGATAGTCAAAGAAGTTAAGAATTTTGAGAACAGACCTAAGTCCAACCTGGACGAGACTGAAAACATCAACCTGGGAGATTCAGAAAACATTAAGAAGATACTAAGAAAGATGATATAAAGGCACGAGAAGTTATCATTTGCCTTGGGATATCGCACTACAGTTCGCACCTCAACATGGGCAACTCCCTATATGATAGTTTATGGTACTGAGGCTATTATTCCTGCCGAAGTTGAGATTCCATCTCTAAGAATTATAC
>MDKI01190621.1:0-47058 GCA_005239505.1 Nicotiana paniculata
ACGTATTATCAGATAAACCCGAACTCAAAAGCATAAAATTCATCATTTCCTTAAGAGCTCTATTCTATTTTCTATCGGCTACACCATTTTGTTGGGAATTATAGGGAGAACTAACCTCATGTATGATACAATTTTTCTCACAAAAGGCTTCTAGAGTATTAGTACTATATTCACCATCCCTATCGGACCTAAGTTTTTTGATTTTTCTATCTAATTGATTTTTTTACTTCTGCCTTGTATTTCAAAAATATGATTTCAGCCTCATCTTTTGACTTAAGAAGATATACCTTAGTGTATCTAGTAAAGTCATCTACAAAAGTAATGTAGTATTTCTTTCCACCCTTACTAACAGTATTCTTGAAATCTGGTAAGTCTGAATGCAATAGCTCAAGCAATTCTGTCTTTCTACTAGTTACATTCTTAAAAATGCTTTTTGGTATGTTTTGCCTCTACACAAACAGGACACTTAAAATAATTATCAACATTAACTGCAAGAATTAATTCTATTTTTCTAAATCTTTTAATTGAAGCAATATTAACATGACCTAGTCTACCATGCCACAAATCAATTGACTAAACAATATAAGCAGAATTGAAAGTAATAACATTATTAGTAATCTCTTGAGTGATGTTCAGTACAAATAATCCCCCACTAAGGTAACCCTTCCCAACAAAGTCTCCCCCACGATAAATAACAACTTTATCGGATTTAAAAATAAGTTTAAGACCTGTTTTGTTGAGAAGCGCATCAGAAACTAAGTTTCTATGAAGGGAGGGCACGTACAGAACATTGTTCAAGGCTAAGGTTTTTCCAGAAGTTGACTTAAGGAGACTTTTTCCCTTACCCATAACTCCAGTTGTAGTGGAGTTACCCATGTAGACACACTCGCCATCAGCAGATTCCTCAAAATTGTGAAACAACTCCTTGTTGGCGCAAAGGTGCCTTGAAGCGCATGTGTCCTGTATCTAGTCAGTCTTGTTAGCCACCATGTTTGCCTCAACGACCGCAACATCAATGACATCACCTGTCACGACCCGAATTTTCCACCGTCAAAATCGTGATGGCACCTAACATTGAACCCGCTAGGCAAGCCAATGTAAATATTCAATTTATCTTATTCATTTATTATTACCAAATAACATGCGAAAAGACAACACTATCATGAACAAGGGTACAAAGTGGAGCAAGGTATATAAACTCAATGTATTCCTTTACGAAATTTCACAAAAAAAACAATCCCAGAATTCGTGGAGTCACAAGCTCACAGACTATCTACGAATAATACATATAACAGTCTGAATGAAATAAGTACATATGTTTCTGAAATAACTAGAACAGAATACAAAAGGAGTAGGAAGGGATGCCAAGGCTTGTGGACACCTGCAGGACTACCTCGGAGTCTCCACTGGACTGAAGGCAACAACCTCGATCTATGGTCTGTAGGGTCCTACACCGGGATCTGCACAAAAGTGCAGAGTGTAGCATCAGTACAACCGACCCCACGTACTGAGTAAGTACCGAGCCTAACCTCGACGAAGTAGTGACGAGGCTAGGACACGACAACCAAAGTCAACCTGTGCAGCTTAACAGTATACGGAGAAAAATAGTACAACGAGAAATAAACAATTAAGCATAAGGGGAAAAGGGGAACATGCCGAGGGTAGGAAATATCAAATAATGAAAGTAACCAGGTAAGGCACAATTTAGATATCAATTTAAGCAACGGAATAGTAATACGAAAACAAGCGCACGGCATCACCCTTCGTGTTTTTACTCTCGTCCTCACCATCAGAATCAATATATTTGGCATGGCATCACCCTTCGTGCTTTTAGCTCACAATATCATGGCACGAGATTATCCTTCGTGCATTATCTCTCATATCATGGCACGACATCACCCTTCGTGCTTTTACAATCGCAATATCGGCACAGCATCACCCTTCGTGCATTATCATACACTCAAAATCTCACGCACGGCATCACCCTTTGTGCTTTTACACTCTTCCTCACCCAAACACATCAAATAATGTCAATCCAACAAAGAACATTAACGAAATAAACCATAACATCCCGGAAAGGGAGTCAACAGTGGAATTAATACCATCCCGGCAAGGGTAAACATCTATATCCATTCTCACTTAGTACATAACTTCACATAAAATCTTCAACTGAAAACTAATACTCAACACTACTCATTATCAAGGAATTTCCACCAACATGGATAACTATCAGGTGAAACTCAAATATTACTTACGAAAAATCACATAAATTACAATATTCGACTCACGGGCATGCTTGACACCAACGTATAGGGACTCGTCACCTCACATATACGTTGAACATGATACTACACGTAGCAATTAGGACACAACCCCTATTCTCTCGAGCTAAGGTTAAGCCAAACACTTACCTCAAATTCCACGACCAAACTCAAGCCTCGATTATCGCTTTCGCTTTTGAATTTGACTCTAATTCACTTGTATCTAGACATATTCAACTCAATAACATCAATAAATGCCAAATAATTCCATACCAACGCTTAATTATAGGTTTTACATCATTCTTCCCCAAAAGTCAAAAATTGACTTGGGCCCGCTTGGGTAAAACACGAGGTTCGGACCAAAACCCGATCACCCATTCACCCACGAGCCCGAATATGTAATTAGTTTCTAAATCCGACCTCAAAACATGGTCTAAATTCTAATTATTCAAAATGCACTCTACCCAAATCCCCAATTTTCTACCATTAAAACCCTAGAATTCTTGATAAAATTTGATGAAAATCATTAGGAAATTGAAGGAAACTAGTTAGGGGTCACTTACCTACGATTTTGGAAGAAACTCTCTTGAGAAAATTTCCCTTGGTCTCCTATTTTGGTGAAGAAATGAAAATGAAATCGGATGAAGCATCTAACTTAAACACACTGACCGACCCTCGCACTTGCGGTGCCTGGGTCTCACCGGCGCTTTCGCAGGTGCGAAAATTCCATCGCACATACGGAAACGGGCTAGGCCACTGGGGGTCGCACCTGCGGAGGGGCATCCGCATCTGCGGAAAAGGGCTGGTTGGGGCTGGGGCTGGGGCTGGACCGCACCTGCGGCTGAGGGTCCGCACCTGCGGTCTCGCACCTGCGGCCTTAGGCCGCAGGTGCGAGCACACCAGAACTGGTGCACCAGCAGTGATCCTTCAACTCTTAACATCCCGGAACCTACCCGAAACTCACCCGAGCCCTCGGGACTCCAAATCAAACATGCACACAACCTCAAAAATATCCTACGGACTTACTCTTGCGATCAAATCACCCAATTAACATCTTAAACAACGAACTTAGCATTAAAATCAAAGAAAATTTCCAAAAATTCCAAAGTATCAAATTTTACAACTACGGGTCCGAATCACGTCAAATGACCTCTGTTTCTTACCACATTTTACAGACACCACTCAAACATCATATTGAACCTGTACCGGGCTCCGAAACTAAAAATACGGGCTCAATACCATAAATTTCAAATATAACCAAATTTCTAAGAACTCTTATATTGTTCGTAAAATAATTTCTTTCAAAATTTTATTTCTCGGGCTTGGGACCTCGGAATTCGATTTCAGGCATATGCCGAAGTCCCATATTTTCCTACGGACTCTCCGGGACCGTCGAATCACGGGTCCGCGTCTGTTTACCCAAAATGCTGACCGAAGTCAACTTAAATTCAATATTAAGGCCAATTTAGCATTTTTCTCAATTTTCACATAGAAGCTTCCCGGATATCACGCAAAATGAGGTGAGATAAAAGGAGGTTTTCAAGGCCTCGGAACACCGTTTTGACTTATAAAATAAGGGATGACCTTTTGGGTCATCACATCACCATACTCATTAAGGTTAGCTTAGACTGGATCTTTTCCTCCATGCTTTGAGCTTTGTCCTTGTCTCTGGTTGCAGTGGAAAGCCTTGTGACCAATTTTGTCGCAGACATAGCAAGGCCCGTTCAACTTTTGAATATGGACCTACGGCTTATTAAAGTAATTCTGCTTCTTCACATGTCCTTTATTCTGGCCTTTTTTCTATTTTCCTTTAGACTTGTCTTTCACAAAAGTACTAGAAGATTCCACAAGGTTAGCTTTAGAAGAATTAATAGAGAGAGATTTCATCTTATCCTTAAGCCGTTCAGCTTCCTCATCTTTGAGATGGTTTGCTTCCCCAGTTCTCATATGACTGATCAGTTCTTCAAGAGTTAAGTTTTTCTTCTTGTGTTTCAGTTGAATCTTGTAATCACTCCAGGAAGGTGGAAACTTTTCAAGCGGAACATTAGCCTGAAGAATCTCACATATCTCCATGCCTTTGTTCCAAACATCAACAGTCAAGTTCTCATACCCCTGAAACTGCTATATGATTGGCTTATCATCAACCATCTGAATCTTGATCCACTTTCCAACCACATACTTCTTTTTTCCTGCATCATTTGCACCATATTTCTTCTCCAAACGGTCCCATATGACTTTAGCAGATTTATAATTTATAAACAAGTCAAAGAGAGGGTTAGTCATATGGTTAAGCAGGCGGCCTCGAAAAGTTTTATTATCCTTTTCAAATTTCTTCTTAGCATCATCATGAGCAACAACAATAGTTGTAATATTAGAATTATCAGCGAAAACATCAGCTAGAGGTTTGTTAAATAAAATGCAATCAACTTCTAATTGTTTAAGGAAAATTAAAAGTTTTTGAGACCAACGCTTATAATTGGTGGTGGTGGTGGTGGTAGGATAGTATTCAGGGGAGGATCATCAGGTTCATCCCAGTCTTTTGCTCAGTCTTCAGTCAGTGCACCGCTATCGGAGCCCAGTCAGCAGCAGGGGAGCCGTTTTAGGCCCAGCCAGGGCAACAGGGGATCCTACCAGCAGGGTCGATTTGGTGGGAGATTTCAGTAGCAGGGGAGGACCCCATGCCCTAGATGCACGAAGATGCACGTTGGGGCATGCTACATGGACCAACCCATATGCTATGAGTTTGGAATGAGGGGTCACATTTAGAGGGATTGACGTTCGTCTCACCAGACTACCAGCATGGGTAGGGGTGCGGCACAACCAGCCAGTTCTGCAACTACTATATCCGCAGCACCGCCTCGAGCTTGAGGCACCCCAGCACCCGTAAGGCGTGGTGCAGCTAGGTGTGGCGCACAGAGTTCAGGAGGACCTAGTCGTTTCTATGCTATGAGGGGTCGCCAGAGTTCAGAAGCTTCTCTAGATGTTGTCACAGGTATATTGACCATCCAATCTCATGAAGTGTATGCTCTTACTGATCCCGGTACCACTTTGCCCCATGCCACTCCCTTTGTTGATATTGAATTTGGGATAGAACCGGAACAATTTTGTGAGTCATTCTCTGTGGTTGGTGAGTCTATCGTGGATGCGCATGTTTATAGGGATTGTGTTGTTACGGTACGTGGTCAGGACACCATGTCCGATTTCATTGATTTGGGGATGGTCGATTTTGATATAATAATAGGGATGGATTGGATTTATTTATGTTTTTCCAAGCTTGACTGTTACTTACCTTAAACCGTGCAAGTCTCTACTCCAACAAGCCCTTGCCATGCGAATCGGCCTCTGAATTCCTCGAAGCCAGCCACAAACAATTCGATACAATCAACTCACACTATAGGAATCAATTCCATATAAAAATGCTAAGTTCTTAACCAAAAGTCAAAAAGTCAACTCAATAGTTAACCCCGAGCCCACGACTCAGAATTCGATGAAAGTTACAAAATTCGAACACCCATTCAACCACGATTCCAACCATACAAAAATTACTCAAATTCGATACCAAAATCTCGCTCAAATCCCCAAAATTCGGCCTGAGAAGTTTGACCATCCCCCCTTCCCCAATTTTTAAATCCAAATCACTAATTAAATGACGAAATCAAAGATATAATCATGGAATTTAACCAAAACAAAGTTAGAATCACTTACCCCAATCACTTCCTTGAAAATCTCTCTAATAATCGCCTCTACCCGGGATATCAAAATTGTGAAATAAACTCAAACCCTCATTTTTTAGATTTAATATTCTGCCCAGAAGTCCTTAATCACGATCGCGGAAAATGCCTCGTGATCGTGAAGTACAAACTAAGATGCCCTAGAATTTAACACTACGCGAATGCATACGGAACCATGCGAACGCGGACACCAACATTCCTGACCTATGCAATCGCGGACAACCCCAAAATTCACTGCTTCACTAACCTACGCGATCACAACCCTCAACTCGCGAATGAGTAGAACAAGAATCTCAGCTGTCCAAATAGGCCTACGCGATCGCGAACCTTCCCACGCGATCGCGTATAAGGAAACCAGACCTGAACACCAACAAACTTCAGCCATTTCTCCAAGTCAAATCCCACTCCAATAACCATCCAAAATCCACCCGAGGCCCCCAGGACCTCAACCAAACATTCCAACAACTCCTAAAACATCATACGAACTCGCTCAAAGCGCCAAATCATATCAATCAATGCTAAAACCACAAATCACGTATCGATTCAAGCCTAATGAACTTCTAACTTCTACATTCGATGTCGAAACCTATCAAATCAAGTTCTATTGAACTCAAATTTTGCAAACAAGTTATAAATGACACAACGAACCTACTACAACTATCAGAACCAAAATCCATGCCCCGTAACCATAAATTAAACTCTCGGTCAAACTTCTCAATTTTCAAAAATTCTATTTTTCCAACTTTCGCCATTTCAAGCCCGAAACCGAACCAACTACCTCGGAAAGTCACATAATGACAATTGAGAATAAAATAAGCAGTAAATTGGGGAACAGGGCTACAACACTCAAACGACCAATCCGGTCGCTACATTCTCCCCTCTTAAATAAATGTTCGTCCTCGAACGGGTCTAGAAGCATACCTGAAGTCTCAAATAGGCGTGGATATCTACTTTGTATCTCCCGCTCGGTTTTCCAAGTAGCCTCATCGACTGGCTGACTTCTCCACTGCACCTTCATCCTAGCTATGTTCTTTGACCTCAACTTTTGAACCTGCCGATCCAAAATTGCCACTGGCTCCACATCATAAGTGAAATCACCATCCAACTAAACCTTGTTGAAGTCCAAAACATGAGACGGATCACCGACATACTTCCGAAGCATAAAAATATGAAACACTAGATGAACACTCGACAGACTAGGCGGCAAGGCAAACTTGTAAGCCACCTCTCCAATCCTCTGAAGCACCTCAAACGGACCAATGTGCCGAGGGCTCAGGTTGCCCTTCTTCCTGAACCTCATAAAACCCTTCATGGGTGAAACTCTGAGTACCTTCTCCCCAACCATGTAATCAACATCATAAACCTTTCAATCGACGTAGCTCTTCTGTCTAGATTGCGCCGTGCGAAGCCGATCCTGAATCAACTTAGCTTTGTCCAAAGCATCTTGAACTAAGTAAGTACCCAATAGCCTAGCCTCACCCGGCTCAAACAAACCCACGGGAGACCAACACCGTCTCCCATACAAAGCCTCATATGGAGCTATCTAAATGCTAAATTGGTAGCTGTTGTTGTAGGCAAACTCTGCAAGCGGCAGAAATTGATCCCAAGAATCCCCGAAATCTATGATACAAACGTGTAACATATCCTCCAATATCTGAGAGTGGAATGCCGTACTCAACTCAACCTGTGTGCCTAACTCTCGCTGCACTGCTCTCCAAAACTGTGATGTAAACTGAGTGCCCCGATCTGAAATGATGGACACCGGCACATCATGAAGGCGAACAATCTCGCGGATGTAGATCTCAGCCAACCGCTTTGAAGAATAAGTAGTCCCAACTGGAATGAAATGCACGTACTTGGTCAACTGATCCACAATTACTCAAATAACATCAAATTCCATCGAAGTCTGTGGGAGCGCAACTACAAAATCCATGGTGATACGCTTCTACATTCTACACCATCTAGTTTTTTTCTTTTGAATTCGTTCAAGAGTTTATTTCGTATCATCTGACGTTTTAAAGTCAAAACACCAACATAATTTATCTTCAAAGTGTAAAATTTGGAGAATTAAATTAAACATTAATTTCTCTCTATATATATAAATAAATAAAATTAATTAAAGAAGTACATGGATTGTTTTTTGATTGACCAACAAAAGGCTTTATAAGTGAAAATCATGTGGGGTTATGTTCCAAGAACCATTTATTAATCTCCATTTTTAAGGCGTGAATATGCACATAAAGTATTCTTTAAAAAAATTAATTATCTTCTTCTTTTTTCTTAGAGATAACAAAAGAGACTTATATGAATGATTTTAAAAAGTTGAATACCATACATATATAGTATATGTCTTAGGAATTATTTTGTGTCAACAGATATCATCGTTTATAAAATATGAAGTAACTTTTGATTATCACTTTTAAATTTCAAAAATATATAAAGCATATATAAAGTAAAAATTCAAAATAGCCAATTCTAATTTTGGATTGACTATTATTCTTGTTGTTGTAGTTCTCTTAATTCCTTACATTTCTTTAGGTATCAAAACTGAAAAGGGAAAAAATATTC
The DNA here is from genome assembly GCA_005239505.1 of Nicotiana paniculata. Taxonomy (NCBI): domain Eukaryota; kingdom Viridiplantae; phylum Streptophyta; class Magnoliopsida; order Solanales; family Solanaceae; genus Nicotiana; species Nicotiana paniculata. The sequence goes on from MDKI01190621.1 coordinate 8,561, forward strand.
TTGGTATTTCTATTTTTCTTTTCTTCTCTTTACTCTTGTTTTTTTTGTTTTTTCTACTAAAGTCTAATACTACTAGCAGTCTAGTAGTGGAGTACTAACCATCCTACACAAAATGGAGAAAGACTCTTTTTAGTTTCCAGATATTTAAGAAGTATCAATAATTTAAACTAACATTTTTGTTTTCGAGAAATCCAATCAATAGACGGAATAGGTAAAGATTTGATCTTTTTCTTGGATCGGAAAAAGTGTCAAATTAGACTTCACTACTAAGTTTCTGAACCATGAACGGCGGAGGAGGCGACGCCGCATCGCCGCCGCTATCCTCACAGTCAGCGGCAGCTAACGGCGGTGAATTCCTTCTTCAGTTACTTCAGAATCGTCCACATCACCACCACGCTCAGCACCAACCGCCGCCGGAATTGCAGACTCTGCCACATGATCCGGCGGTTGCCGCAGTAGGTCCCAGTGTACCCTTCCCGCAGTTGCCCTATTCTCACTCTCCTCCTCTCTTTGCACCCCATAATTTCTTCATTCAAGGGTTTCTCCAAAACCCTAATCCTAGCCATAACCTTAACCCTAATTTCTCATCTCCTCCTGCCCACCCAAGTGGGTTCAGTCAAATTCAACATACTGGTGGCCCACTTGGATTTGGATCGGTAGGGGAAAACATGGGCAATTTGGGGATTTTCGGTGCTGATGCTAAGCCCTATAATTCAACTCATCAGCTTGATCAAAATTTGACCTTTGGTTCGTTACGTAGAGATATTCGAGGTGATTTGGGTATATTAAATAATCGTCTCAATGGTGATTTAGCTGGTAAAGTTGGTAACTTTGCCCAGAAAAACCAAGAATCAAGATTAGGGAATGTTAGGATGTTGAATGGTGTGGAAGGTAAGCTTGACAATGTTATTGGTTCGGGTCGAAACAAGCACGAGAGTTTGGGAAATTTGAGGGGTCTTGAGCAACAGAATAGTACTAGTGGTGGAGGTGGGGGTGAGAGTGGGGGTTTGGGGTGGGGAAGAAGACAGTTTCAGAGTGGGAGTGTAAGAGGGGTGGTGCCACCACCAGGTTTTTCGGGCAAGCCGAGGAGCATGGGCTTTGAGCATAATGTGGATAAGGAGAAGAGCAATTTCGTTGAGTTGAACCATAGGGATATTGGCTTGAATCATAAGAATGAAAGGGAAAGTAAGTTTCTTCCCAGGAATGGTAAGAATTATGCTATTGTTTCAGATGGTCGAGGGATTTTTCGTCAGCTGGACTCACCTAGCCCCCCGGCAGGAAGTAAACTTCATTCTGTTTTTGCTTCTGATGTTGGGGATTCTATATTGGAGTTACATGGTGAGGAAGCTGAGAGTGGAGAAGAAACTGTCACTGGGATGAGGGATAAGCTAGGTAGAGGTTCCGCTCAAGGTCAAAGTGAATTGGATGATTTGGGAGAACAGCTTATCAGTTCGCTTGGACTCGAGGATGAATCAAATGAGAGAAGTGATAAAAAGAAACGTCATGGCTCTCGTGATAAGGTATTTAGTACCCACATTTATTCAGATTTAATGTGCTGATTTGGTAATGTGTCTCCTTAGTCCTTTTTTAGCCTTCCTTGTGTGTTACTGTGGTTTAAAGAATTTGAACTGTTAATATACAATGGAAATACGTACATGCACTGAAAATATTCTTAGCTTACAATGCATGGTCTTGTGCCTTTATGTATGTTAAAAGTTTCAGCAGCAAATTAGGATTTAAGATTACTTCTTCACAGTTTATATTTGTAAAAGAAAATTTGTATCAAGTACCTCTTTATCTTGTATGCTACAGCGTTTAACAATTTTTGATGTCAATTATAGTCATAATACATCTTATTGCTTTCCTTCCCATGCAATGACTGGATTGTGTATAACTATTGACATGTTATCTGGCTTTCACAGCACATATATGTGAGGCTGATAGCTTTAACTGTAAGCAACCATATGCACTGACTAGCTGAGTTGCTAACTCATTGCATGCAGAGGTGTATGTTAAATGCTACTAAAAATCCTCTTCAATTTCTGCGTTCACAATCTGAATCGAAATCCTTGGGAGCAAAAAAATATTTACCTGGAAATTCAGATTGATTTTGGGTGATATTGCCTTAACAACATGGATCAATGTGTCTAGCTAACTTGACATAAATTAGAGTTTCAGGATGATTAGTATACTAGTCTTGTGGAGTTTTAATCTGAAATGAAGCACATCAGTTGAGTTGTGAACAATTGACTTTGGGGATAACATTGCCCCTATTTGTCAGTGTATCAAAATATATATGCTTTATCAAAGACAATTCTGACCAGCGTATTGTCGAAAGCTAGAAAATGACAAATTATAGAAAACAATATCTAGCTTTTTCACCTACGCATCTTTTCAAAGCAGATCGAACATCATAAGTACTTCCCGTTTTGTTTTTGGCAAGTCAAAGAATACTTTCCTTGTCTCTGATATTTTCTTTTTCCATCCTACTATCTGGTAAATTTGACTAAGCTCATTACCGAATGTTGTTCGCCTTTTTTACCCCTTTAAAAGAAGCTCTCACATTAGACAAATCGGTAATTTATGTTACTTCCCTAATATTTAGGATTTTACAATCAATTAAAAGTTGGCTATTAAATATTTCCTAATTGAACTAGGTAGGAAGTCCTAATAATCAGGATTTGAAATTAATTGAGATTCTTATAATCAAACTGATACCACATCAAAAGAGCTTAATAAATGTTTCTAAATCTAATTTTTACGGTAACCTATGATTAATAGGGAATATTATTAAAGCTGAAGTTGATTGACATGATTTAGATTCAAATATTATCTGATATGCATATACAAAATGTAATTACATATCTATCCAAGAATCGCCTCTATCCGAGCTCCCAAAATCAAATTGTGAAATAAACTCAAACCCTCCTTTATGAGATTTAATATTCTGCCCAGAAGTCCTTAATCGCGATCACGGCTCGCATTTTCGTGGAACACAAACTAAGATGCCTCAGAATTTAACACTACGTGAATGCATACAGAACCATGCGAACGCGAACACCAACATTCCTGACCTATGCGATCGCGGACAGCCCCACGCGATCGCATAGAACAATGCGCGTGAACCCAACTCCTGCCTCGTTTCCTCTTGGCGAACGCGGCCTAGCCCACGTGTTCGCGATTCACTGCCTCACTAACCTAGGCGATCACAGCCCTCAACTCGCGAACGAGTATAACAAGAATCTCAGCTGCCCAAATAGGCCTATGCGATCGTGAACCTTCCCTTGCGATCACGTACAAGGAAACAAGACCTGAACACCAACAAACTTCAGCAGACTTCAGCCATTTCTCCCAGTCAAATCCCACTCTGATAACCATCCGAAATCCACCCGAGGCCCTCAAGACCTCAACTAAACGTTTCAACAACTCCTAAAACATCATACTAACTCGCTCGAAGCGTCAAATCATATCAAACAACACTAAAACCACGAATCACTCATCGATTCAAGCCTAATGAACTTATGAGCCTAACTTTTACATTCAATGTCGAAATCTATCAAATCAAGTCCAATTGATCTTTCACCCACACATCTTTTCAAAGCAGATCGAAAATCATAAGTAATTCCCGTTTTGTTTTTGGCAAGTCAAAGAATACTTTCCTTGTCTCTGATATTTTCTTTTTCCATCCTAATATCTGGTAAATTTGATTAAGGTCCTTAGCGAAATGTTGTTCGCCTTTTTTACCCCTTTAAAAGAAGCTCTCACATTAGACAAATCGGTAATTTATGTTGCTTCCCTAATATTTAGGATTTTACAATCAATGAAAATCTGGCTATTAAATATTTCCTCATTGAACTAGTTAGGAAGTCCTAATATCCAGGATTTTAAAATTAATTGAGTATAGTCAAACTTACACCACATCAAAAGAGCTTCATAAATATTTCTAAATCTAATTACGGTAACCTATGGTTAATAGGGAATATTATTAAAGCTGAAGTTGATTGACATGATTTGGATTCAAATATTATATGATATACATATACAAAATGTAATTACATATCTAAAATAGTAAAAACTGTTGAATCGTGTATAAATTCAACAATATGCAAATATACATGAACATACATCAAGAAATAATAGTAGTTATCATATGAAATCATTAATCTCTGTAGAAGTGAAGAAAAAAAAAGAAAATAGATTAAAGTTACTTTGTTAAGAGTCAACAACAACAATCCCATTGGAATCCTACAAGCAGGGTCTGGGGAAGGTAATGTGTATCCAGACCTTACCTCTACCTTATGAAGGCAGAGAGGTTGTTTCCGATAGATCCTTGGCTCATGAACAGTGAAAGGAAGCGATAACCAATTAATAGCAACGACCAGATGAAAGGCGGCGGAAGCAAATGGCAAAACTTGTAATAACAAGAACAAGGACTACGAGAATACAAGACTAGTGTCAACTATTGGTAACAGTGACGACGCACCGTGTAGTAACAAGGAACTAGGAATAGGATACCTTGTTAAGAGTCAAGCTTTTGAAATTTCTTTCGAGAGTACTGATCACACCAACTTCATAATTTTTCCTAAAATTGAGGTTCGATATAATTTATTTTGCTGATCAAATCTCATTAATAGTGATTCAACGTGGTTCAGCTAAAATATTGTATATTAAATTGTTGCTTTATTTAAATTTTGGGATGAGCTAATATTAAAAATTTAAATCAACAAAAAAAATTATAATATTAGTAATAAATTGAATATAACAATAATTTTTCGAAAAATATTCTCACGTACCACAATAATATCCATTTATGAGACAAGATTTCTTCCTACATTAAGCAACCTAAATGAGATCAATTTTCATCCTTTTTAGGAACTTATTTTATATTTTTATTTTATAACACAAACATATTATTTATAAGAATTTAAGTAATCTATCTATGTATCTATCTATACTGAATTAAAAGCACGAAGCCCCTTAGCAAAATATCACTCGACCTTTTTATCCTTTAAAATATATTTCATACCGGACAAAATTGTCATTTGATTTACTTCCTAATATTTAGGACTTCAAATTTACTATAATATTTTACTTATTAAGTAATGTTTAAAGTACCAATATTTAAGAATTTGAAAAATCAATTAAAATTTTACCTATATAAATCATGTATTTATTTGAACTATATAACATAACATAATTCGTTCCATCATGTCGAAGTTTGATTAATTAAAAGTTTTACTTCTGTAATCCTTATGAACGAATATATTTGAGTCGTAATCAAAATATTAGCGTCTGCTTATTTTGGACTCCTTATTGTTATTTTTCCTTCCCTTTCGTCAAAACCGAGGTAATTAGTTTTTTATCTTCTCATTTTTTTTTGGTTTTGAATCTGTCAAGCATAATAAAATGCTTAATTGAAAGTAGTAGACTTTATCACTCTTAATAAAGAACTTCCACATGATCGGTAAATACTTTGTAACTATCATATAGTTAATCCGTTAAATTAACAAAATTATAGGAAGAAACTAGCTGAGTAACATTCATTTGATTGCGTCTCAATAGGCATTGTTAAATTGAAATTATGTTCTCGTTATTTTCATGAGATATCATGATAGCTGTTTCCTATTGGATTTTTAATATATTTAATCATAATTCTTGAAAGATTATCAATAACACAAATTATACATTAAATCCTTTGGTCTTGAGAGATTTGGGAATAAAACGATTCATTTTCATTCCAAGTAAAAAGAGCATGGATAGTGGAAGAAATAAGAAAATAGACCATATTCGATTATAGTATATTATAAGAGTTGGTTGGCATTGAACTGCAAATTTGAAGGAAAAAAAAGGACGAGACAGTAAAAGACAAAGCTTATTCTAAATGGGTTGTCAATTATTTTTCTTTATTTTTTTCATTCATTCTGACTCAGAGAAATTAAAAAATAATTCAGTAAAGAACTTAAAAGTACAGTAGAACAAAGGAAGAAAGAAATTTAGTTTTAACTGAGTTAACAAGATGAGAAACAAATACAGGAGCAAATTGAAGAAAACAATCACTCGAGGGGATATGAAACCCTAAACAAGATTAATATTTATCATTTTAAGAATTTTTTTTTATTGCATGTTGATTGTTTTTAAAATCTCATTAATATGGGGGTACACGCGCAAAGCGCATACCCTAAGACTAGTCTCTGTAAAACTGTGCAACTGTATTCTATTTCTCTAGCATATTGTGTTCTATTGGTGTCTCTCATTTCCCTTGTTTGTTAAGAAAGCAAAAAAGGAGCTGAAGGCTTCCCTTTATGTCGGATCTTTCAATCCATTTAAAATTAGATGCAAAAAAGGAAGCATGATATTTTACTTTCTTCCAATTGCACCAAACAAATGGAAGTAAATCACTAATATCTCGTAAAGGCGAAATAAACCAGTTAATCTCCCCCTTATAAAAAAGAAAAGTTAATATCTCTACCCTTTCTCATATCCTTCTTGAAGCCAAATTTAGTGTTAGCGACTCACTTTTGTGCTGCTTTCATCAGGACTACCGATCAGATAAGAGAGGAGAATTTATACTTGGCCAGAGGATGAGGATGTTGAAAAGACAGATTGCATGTCGGAGTGACATTAATAGGATGAATGCTGCTTTACTGGCAATATACGAGTCCTTAATACCTCCAGAGGAAGAAAAGGCAAAGCAGAAGCAGTTATTAGCACTTTTGGATAAAATTGTTAGCAAGGAATGGCCTGGTGCTCGGCTCTATGTTTATGGATCTTGTGCCAATTCTTTTGGTTTCTCGAAGAGCGATATTGATATTTGCCTTGCAATTGAGGATGCAAATATTGACAAATCAGAGGTATTGTTGAAGTTGGCTGACATGTTGCAGTCTGACAATCTCCAGGATGTGCAGGTATTGCAAAAATCTTAGCTACACATCTACTGATGTTCATTTATGCACTATCCAGGGTATACATGATGAAGGGTACAACACAGGCCAGACTGGCCTCTAAAGAGGGGTTTCGAGGGCGCTAGGATTGGTCTCAGCCAAAGGGGAGGGGGACCAATCCAGGATTTTCCAGGAGGGCTGGTCCAAGGCCACTTTTCTTTTTATTTAATTAGTTATTTATGGTTTTGCATATTGCACACTGAAGAAAATAAAAGAAAACTGCCTTGCTCAAAAAAAGAAAAAGAGAAAAAATTGGACACAACTGTGTAAAAGAAAACTTCGAAGCCCTATAGACCTTGGAGAGAATGAAGGATATATATAGAAGGACAAACTTTATTTTTTAGTTTTATAGAACGATTAATTTCATTTTAAAAACATAATACATGAACAGGCGGAATTCATATGGGGTATTCATATAGCTAATTGCAACTGCTTTAGGATAGAGACTGATTGAACTTATAGGTGAAAAATAATGAACGATTCATTCATTAATTGTTTTAATTATCGCCTGAATTAGAACTTTCTTGAATATGTGAACTAAAATTATGTTTTTTAATGAGTCTATGACTAAATTCTATTACCATTTCACTCTCATTACTGTTGACTTCAGAACGATGATGCTCAATGGATATGTGAAGTTAGGCTAAATATTAGTGGTGGAAGAGTTAAACTTTAGACTGGCATAGTTTTGGGCTTGCATGTTGGTTTTATGTTTTTTTCTTTGGTGTATTCTTCCGAGATCTAGCTACCAAAGCTGTGGTTGGGTGGTTTGACGATCCATTCAATTTACGAGTGCTTTCTCTAAACAATTGAAAACTCAACCATATATAGAGGTCAATGTGAGAACTTCAATATGGATCCGACCTATTTTTTGGGCCACAAGACGGTTCGCTTGAAGGCCACGACCGATCCAGGTTGAGGCAGGTTCTATTCATCCAGTGGAGAACAGGGTGTTGGGTGGTCCCTGACCTCCCCTTAGCGGGCTGGACAAGTCCACTTGCCATGTTCGTTACCTTAATCCAGAGTGGATTTAGAATCTTATATGCTTCTAATTTGTTATGAGGTCCTTAAGTTGTATGGTACACTTTCCCTATGGGTCATGTTCAGCTTTGTTATCTGGCTAATCTTGTAACACACATTTCAGTATAGTTTCTAACTAAGTTCCCGTACAGGCGCTAACGCGTGCTAGGGTGCCTATAGTCAAGCTTATGGATCCAGAAACTGGGATATCATGTGATATATGTGTGAATAACGTTTTGGCTGTTGTTAACACAAAGCTGCTTCGAGATTATGCACACATAGATGTGCGATTAAGGCAATTGGCATTTATCGTCAAGCACTGGGCTAAGTTGAGAGGGGTAAATGTAACTTACCAGGGGACATTATCTAGCTATGCGTAAGCCTATGTTTTCTCAATTATTTTCTTTTCCTCTCTCATTCTCTTATACAGACGGCTAACTTTTATTTTCTACTTCCAGGTATGTGCTAATGTGCATTCACTTTCTACAGCAGCGAAGACCTGCCATCCTTCCATGCCTACAGGTGTGTTTTCTTTAGCTCCTGTGTTATGATATATGCCTTGCATGTGAAACTTGTAAGATTTGCAAACTACCTGAACTGTTTGTCAGTAAGCGATAACTGCAAGGATGTGCGAACTATGTGCTGTTTGGTTGAGTGTGAATGGCTTTCCTCATCAATTGTAATCGGGGGCGGAGCTAGTGTGTTGGTCACGGGTTTGGTCGAACCTAATAACTTTGGTCCAAATTCTGTATTTGTTTTAGGAAATTCATGGAATATTGACAAATTATTAATTTGGACCCGGTAACTTATAAAAACTAGAATCCCGAACCTATAAACTTTGAATATTAGCTCCGCCTCTGATTGTAAATCATCTCCTCTAGACAATGACTCTGCAAATTATTAGTTGTTTGACTTTGATTGAGCTCAAATTACTTTTGCCAATCTATTCTAGTCATATGTACAATGACTGTCCTTTCTTTCACGTGCTCCTTCAGTTAAGCATGTATAGTTTTCTGTGAATAACCAAACTGTTTCTTCTTAGTTTTCACTGTATTATTGTCCGCATGGATGCATTTGGATCTTATGAGCTGTGGGTGCTCATGTGATACCTTTTAAAATTCTATCAGCATCTTGTACTAGTTAATTTACCCTCTCATCAAAAGACACCTAGATTCTGTCCTGTATTCTAAAAGGTAAGATTTAAAAAGTATGATTAAGAAAGAACTTAAATGATTCCTTCTCAAAGAAAAAGGAATATAAATGTTTTATGCACATGGGCGAATGAAAAGAATGAGCAACATGAAACATGCATGCTGTTTTCCTTTTTTTTTCTCCCGTCTACAAATTATGTGTAGTTCATTTACTGCCATTTGGTTAATCAATATCTTTTGAAAAAAGTTGATCAATTTATTAATTTGTCAGAACTCATTTGGAATGATAATGTGTCATGTCTTTGCTTTGGAATATTTACCCTTTACATGTGTTACTTCTCGGGCTTGCAACCTGGTTGGGATATCAAGGTCTATTCTAGTGGTGGCAAAATGGATTAAAAAAAATAATTATCCATCCATATTATCCACTGAGTTGAATAATGAACTTTTTAAAATAGGTCATTTTTAAAATGGGTCAAATATAAGTAAGATCCATATTATCCAATTAAAAAATGGATAACCAATGTGTTTAACTTTTACATTTGCAAAGACTCAAATTGGGGGTTTCTCATATTTGGGAGACTAGGAATCCTCCCAAAAGTGATCATATTCAAGAAGTCATGGATAATATGGTTATCCATATTATTCGCCGGTTAACCCATTTTCTATCCGTATTAAATATGGCGGGTCGAATTTTTTATCCATTTTTGGCATTACCCGTTTTCGACCCGCCCATTTGCCATCCCTATTCTTGTCTTTGATCTATTCCTGCTATATATTTCTTAACTCATAAGAGAAACCAAAAAAGTTAAATCTAGAGGGGAGGGGAAAGGGCGTGGTATTCAGGCAAATGTATAATTGGAAGGGCACTTCTATCTATGTGTTACTTTATGTGAAGATAGTTATTCTTTTGTCATATACATTTCCCCTGTTCGCTTATCAGGGAATGCAGCCAACCTACTCTGTTACTGTTGACAACATTGAATGTGCTTACTTCGATAAAGTGGAAAAGCTTTCTGGTTTTGGATCCCACAATGGGGAAAGTCTTGCTCGGTTGGTGTGGGCATTCTTCAACTACTGGGCCTACTGTCATGATTATGCAAATGATGTTATTTCTGTTCGTACAGGAAGCATATTGAGGTAGGTCATTGCAGCTACACAACTATCTTGTTCTTGTTGATTATTTGTTTTCTGAAGATTTTCAGAATGAAATGGCATTAGTCATTGTAGTGGTTCTGTTTTGGGTTGCTTACTACTACTCTTACTGTATGGTTATGTACAGCAAGCGAGCCAAAGACTGGACTAGGAGGATTGGGAACGACCGCCATTTGATATGCATTGAGGATCCCTTTGAGGTTTCTCATGATCTTGGTAGGGTGGTAGACAAGTTCACCATAAGAGTACTGAGGGAAGAGTTTGAACGTGCTGCTGAAATAATGCAGTGTGACCCGAACCCCTGTGTCAAGCTCTTTGAACCCTATATACCTAGCTGAGTTTGCCTTTTTCCTCGAGGAAACTGTCCCATAATTATAAGAATGCCCTTCTGGATGTAAATTCGTTATTAAGTTTGTTTTTTGTCTCTCTTGTCGTTTTTGCTTTCACCTAAATGTATTTAGGAATTAGGTGCTTTTGATCATCCTCTAGGTGTCTATTTTTGTATGTAAAGAACATTCTCCTAGAATTCTGTGGTACGTATTTGTGTTGCGTATTATTAAGGCATGGAATTGTTGCAATGGAACTGGCCCTCTAGATTCGTGGATCATAACTATAGTAATTGATGAGGAGAATAAGCGTTGCTGAAGGAACCACATACATTTTAGAATTAATAATTCAATGATATACTTTGTGATGAATTAACATGAGGTCAAATCTGAACCCAGTTCTAGTTCTCTATTCATTCATCTATAACTGGAGAAATCAATGGTTTATTCGAGAAAAAGGCTTCTAAGTTAGCCTGGAAAGCAGCTCTATGTGGTGTAAGAACAACATTATCCAATGCAATAAACTCTCGAGGAACCTTAGGTTCATCCTCAAACACATCCAAACCAGCGCCTGCTATCTCACCTTCAACCAACAACTTCACCACTTCTTTCTCATCAACTATAGGTCCACGAGCAATGTTGATGAGAATGCCATCTTTTCCCAATGCTTTTAGAACATCCTTGTCAATCGTGTACAGCATATGACGAGGATGTTACAGTTGAATGCAAGTTCACAGACGTTTGGGTAGATATCGTAGCGAACTGGCTTCTTTTGCCTAGAGTTGTATGAAATTGTGCAGCCAAATGCCTCTAGCCTTGTTGCAACTTTTAAACCGATGTTGCCTTAACCAACTATTCCCACATGCTTACCTCCCAACTGCAAATGTGCAAATGCCAAATAAAAAGTTAATTTGAATGACCAACATTAGATCAATTGAAATTCTAACTAGTTAAATGATTATAACTAGCTGTGAAAGTTGTATAATATCATAGGTTGTGATGAAATAGTATATTGAGATATGTTGCGAGCCTCGGGAAAAAAGTGTTTTGGTAGGAATCACGTTATCCCATAGTAATAGGTACAGAACACTAGATGAGAAACCATAAAGTTGTATAAATATAATATTATGTAAAATAACCCATATATACATTCCAAAAATGAAAGAAAATTATAAAATTGGACCTAATAAATATACTACTGCATTTTGTTATGGTGGATATGAATATTGTTATACCTTGGAACCCAAAGGATACTGAACGTTTTTAGGCCAAGTTCCAGAGCGAACAAACCGATCACCGGAGCTAATTTTCCGAAGTACGTCAATCAACAAACCGACACCAATATGAGCAGTATCCTCAGAAAAGACATCAGCAGTATTAGCAACGGCGATACCTCGGCTACGGCATTCGGGGAGATCGATATGGTTGAAGCCAGTGCTAGCAGTGACGACGAGCTGAAGAGAAGGAAGATGGCGGAGTATGTTGCTAGTGATAGGGCTCTTGCCGTAGCAGATGAGTGACTGCGCGTGGGTCTGTAGGAATAGCTCTGTGGAGAGTGAAGATTCGTAAGCTTTGACAAGTTTGAATTTTTGTGAGAATTGTTGTTGGTGGATGATGAATACTGGAGGTGGATGTATGACTAACAGCTCCATTTCCACTTCAGATTTGATGATATGGCTGTATTTCTTTTTCTTTTGATCGTTGGAAATTTTGTTGAAATTAAATTAAATTTATTTAATGCAAATCAAACTCATCCATTGGTCTCTACCTTTTTCCTTATATTGGTGGGACCCCGTGGAATCCAATAACATATGCCTCAAAACAAAAAAGGAATTACAATCAAACTCAACAATGGCAGAACCCAAGGACGAGCTGCCGGCGGTGATAGTCCTGGGCCGGCCATTGGTTCTTAATTTCTACGGCGACCAATTTTCCTCAAAATTCCGACTCTTAAAGCCATGTGAATCTTCACTTCCATTGGACCAATTCATTTCCACACACGCTCAATCTGTACAGGCTATGTTTTGCACCGGCACGACCTGCGTTACTCCGTCGCTGCTCAGCCAACTTCCTTCTCTTCGGGTAATCGTTACCACCAGCGCCGGCCTTAACCATATGGATCTCGACGAGTGCCGCCGTCTCGGAATTTCCGTTGCTAACGCTGGTACCGTTTTCTCGGAGGATGTAGCTGACTTTGCTGTTGGATTGTTAATTGATGTACTTAGAAACATATCTGCTGCTAATCGGTTTGTTAAGAATGGACTTTGGCCTCTTCATGGGGATTACCCACTTGCTTCCAAGGTACTGTCACTTAGCTTTCTCCATTGATATCTTAAAATTTTGTGTACGGATTGTAATTCTTTTCTTGTTACGATTTTGTAATTGTTGTTGAACTTATAATTGCATTTTAGTACTCACATATAAACATGAATAAACCTGGGATTGTGCGTAAGGTTCATAGGTTGCCCAATTTGGGTATGTTTAAGCTCCTAAATTTGGACCCTATGTTCTATCATGGCTTAATTAGCTCAATAGGACTTCCACGTGCACTTGTTTTAAATATAAGAGATGGGTACTGTATTGGGCTAAGAGTTAAATTGCTTGGGGATTTCACCGAAGTTGGAAAAAAGAGTATTCGAAGTTGAAGATGAAAAAGATCATTTGGATTTTTTTGGACATGAATATAACTGGGAGAAACGATGAAGTTTTGGGAGTGAGAACTATTATTTGACTTGAAATACTTCTCAAGCAATTTTTTCAACTTCAAATTCTCTATTTCTAGTTGAAGTTGAAATAATGGACGGAATTGTAAAACAAAGTTAAATGAATGCATTGGTGTCCCCCACGATGATAGTCATCGCTTGCTTCCTTGCCAATCCAACAATGAATTGCTTAGCATCAAAACAAGAAGATGGCGTTTGAAGAATTGAAGGGGATAGCTATTAGACATCGAGGGACTATTGCACGCCGAATCATGCATGGGAGGTCTTGAGATCCTTCTCATATTATTTCCTAAACGTTTTTTTTTTCTAAAATTTTGAGCCCTGCACTTAAAATAGAATTTCTTTTTGGTAAAAACTGTAAATAATTACCATAACAAGCAAACAATCCAATACACCTAAAGAACACCTTTACCTCACAACCACCTTCCATGAAGGGTATTATGAGAATAAAGGCCTCCAACAATGTAACTAGTTACACAGTTTGTTGATTTGTTAATCAACTCAGAACACCTATAAGATTTCCTTGAGTATTGTAACATATCTATCCTCACTCTAATTTCCTGTTGTATTTGTGTATAGACAAAGTGCATGTGTACATTAGTTCCTCTAAACACCTTCCAATTTCTAGTTTTCCATGTATGGTAGATCATTGCCCCATACACAACAGCCATTATCTTCTTTGTACACTTCTTCCAATGGTTCCGTGTGATACATGTCAATGTTTCCTCTATGCTCATATGTGGAATGACATACCCTGTCCATGCTTGCATCTCTCCTCTGAGTGTAGAAAACCATCTGCACTCTCCAAATAAATGTTGATTAGTTTCCAGTACATCCTCTTCACACAGACAGCACTTCTCATTCCCACAGGGAATGTTCTTCTTCAATAGTCTATCTTTAGTCTGCAACTTAACCTGCAAAGCCAACCAAACAATACACCTATGTCTTGGCAAAGATATAGCCCCCCAAACTAGCTTGGAAATACTAATTTTGTTTAAGCCCCCCAGCATAGCTATATAGCTACTCGAGGCAGAGTAAGCACCAGAGGAAGTCAATTGGTATCTATCATTACAATACCAGTCCTGCATTTCATTCTTCAGCTTATGCAATCTTTTCCAGCACCAACTGCAATCTGCTGGAGGAGTGTGCATCCAGAAATTTATTCCAGGCTTCATATACAAACCATGCACCCATTTGACCCATAAACCTTCCTTCCTTCACAATCAGTAATCAAATCAGCTTCCCTACCAAAGCAGTATTCCATTTCTTGCAGCATCTAATATTCAGGCCACCAAACTTGTTCGGCATACATACCTTGTCCCATGCCACCAGTGCCGTCTTAAATAGAAAAGTTAAAATTATGTAACAAATTGAATTATGTATTAATGTGAAGTCCAAATTTATGGTGCCCATTTGGATAGTGTGAGTAGCATAAATACATCTGAGTGCTGTAAGATTATGATAGTTATGAAACTGTAGTCGTCTTTCGATAATGTTTGTTGAAGCTAAGATTGGTTTGTGTTGCATAGTTTACTATGTATCTGGTCATGCCTTCTTCCTTAAATATATTGCACAATCGAGGAGTACAAGGCTGTATAACAAGTTTTCAATAATCATTAGTGCATTTGGTTAAAGATCAATTTACAAACGTTATGTCAGGCTAACAGGTTCAATTTGCTTAGAAGTTAGAACTTTCCTCATCCTGAATAGAATTCCACAGACCGGGGGATGTAAGGTGACATGCATGAATTGTCCCTGTTTTGAATCCAAGCCTTAGGTTTGGGCTGCCATGGGTGGACCTCACCTGCCAGAGAACAAGGTTTGGGCTATTTATATTGCTCTGATACTCAATCTGGCAAGTGCAAAGGCTTCTAAATGTCAGCAAAAGAGTGGTGTCTGTACTTGATATTACAGAGGCTGTTTATAAAGATTTTTATGCTGACTTGGGTGGCTGGGCATTAATGGAGGAGTTTTGGAGTTTATCTCATGCTCCTTGCCTGACTTCAGTTGGTTAAATTTGGAACAATACTTGTTGTAACAGGCTAGTACCATGTGTCCCGTGGTTTTATCTGTCATCAACTGGTTTCCTTGATTGTTCATTATCCTTAAGATTTCAGGTCTACTAAATTTTCTTGTGTGGATAAGTTCTGCATTTCTAATTGCATATTCTTGATGGTTATTAATGATGGCAGATGGGAGGCAGGAAAGTTGGAATTGTTGGGCTGGGAAGCATAGGCCTAGAAGTTGCAAAAAGGCTTGAAGCATTTGGCTGCATTATATCATACCAATCGAGGAAGAAAAAGCCTGTTGTCTACCCGTTCTATCCCGACGTTCATGAACTAGCAACCAGATGTAATGTCCTTGTCATTTGTTGTGCATTAACAGACGAAACTCGTCACCTGATCAATAAGAAGGTATTACTGGCACTCGGTAAAGAAGGAGTAATCATTAATATTGCACGAGGAGCCATAATCAATGAGATGGAGTTGGTGCAATGTTTGGTGCAGGGACAGATTGCAGGTGCTGGCTTGGATGTTTTCGAGAATGAACCTAATGTTCCTGAAGAGCTCTTTTCATTGGATAATGTTGTACTGTCACAACATGTCGCGTTTTTGACCAAGGATTCTTTTCGAGATTTATATGAACTCATGTCAGGAAATTTGGAAGCTTTCTTCTTGAACAAACCTTTGCTTTCTCCAGTTTTAGATGACTGAGATACTCTTATCAACTGGGAGATCTATAACGTATCCTGAATTCCTGATCTGTTTTCATATTTTCAACGTCTCATTCTGGATACTCTCAGCAAAAATGGAGTATGAATCTGCCTTTTGTCCCGCTTGACAAAAAACTTCCTTAAACTATTGGCGTATTACTGGAAACAATTATCCTTCTAATGGAGAAGCATTCTTCATACCAAATATGAAATGATTGTGCTACAACCAGGAGAAAAGCATTTGATTCATTTGCTACAACTCTGCAGAAAGAAGCTGTTTGTTTTATGACATTGTACTTGTGTGCATGCGAATGCTTGTCATATACAACTTTCAGTGTTTGATTTCAGTGATGTTAGACATAGAAATCTGTCAATATAAGTTTCTATTTTCAACGTGTGGTTTCTCTGTGATCTCATGTTAAGGGATTACTCCTTGTAGTGTGAAAATAGAATTTCAGCTGATTGTCGATGTTAATGGTGTCTTCTTAATGCCACAAATAAAGGGCAGCTCGATGCACTAAGCTCCCGTTATACGCGGGGTCTAGAGAAGGGTCGGACCACAAATGTCTACCACTCTTTATTAGTTCCTTTTAAATTGGTAGGATAGAAACTTTTATCTATTCTATAGAGTTTCTGTGTAACCCCAAAATCAAGTTCGTAGCTTTAATATATAGTCATGGCAATCTGGCAATCACTTCTTAATTTATTACCGGTCAATGTACTTAAAACTTTACATGTTTTTCCTTCGCAATAAATAATAATCAAAACACTGATGCTTGTTGTTTCTTTATTAAATAGTTATCTGCTGCTACATATTTATACACCAGTTATTTGATCCTTCGTCTAATGTTTCATTATCGCATGTGTGAGGTTGTGATCAAATGTACTATCTCATGAGTTGGTATTTAAACTTATTTTTTTCACCTCAACTCTCTTCCCCGCATGAACCTTACCTTTGACCTATTAATCCTTTACCAAAAAAAAAAAAAAAATTTGATATTAAGAAAAAATCGAGATGCAAATCAAATAAGAAATCAAGACTATTGTTTGCAACAAATTATATGTGATACCGAAATAAATTGCAATCACAATATAAATATGAAGAAATATAATTTTATTTGATAAATGAAGCGGGTACAATTTTGTTTGTTATTCTTCTCTCCTGATTATCTCTGTGATTTGAGGGCTGGAGCAGCGTATTTTTCGAACGTAGGATGATGCGAGATTTTATGGATTTATTTGATATCCATGACGCATGTTGTAGATCTTTCTTGAATTATTTGATTATCAAGAATTATCCGGCCACTTCTTGATCTCTTTGTGAATATCCCGTGAGAGTATTGGATTTTCGAGATGATCTCCATTTTTTGAGATGCCTCTTCAAAGGAATATGTGACACTTTTTATAGGTAGGGTTTAGGGTAGAGTAACCTCCAAAAAAACTCTGATACACTCTTATGATTTCAAGAGTCTTGTAGTATATTGAATTTATGATTTAACTTTATTCTTTAAAATTTTTATGTCTACAACAACTATAAACTAGATAAAAGTTATTTTTCTAAAAAAAGTAATTTAAATTATAGCGGTTTCTAATTCTAGCTCTATATATGGCTTGTGTCAAATGAAAAAGCACTAGCTCTATATATGCCTTAATTCTTCAGTTTTGATGAATTCATGAAAAATGAAATTACAGTTAAGAAATCAACATCAACACCTAATATTCCTGTAATCAGAAAAAACCAAACAGAAACAACAAAAGCAGATTCAAGAAATTATCATATATTGCTTTAATTTGTCTTTTATAGTTGACAAACTGAATAATCTTTCCGTACACAAAACAAGAAAAAGATTCCTCCAAACTCACCCTCGAGTTACTCGCAAACTCATCAATGGCGAAACCCAACACTGCTTTGCCGGAGGTAATAGTCCTAGGTCAGCCAACGCTATTCAATATCTACGGCGAACAGTTATCCCTCAAATTCCGACTCCTTAAACCATGGGAATCTTCACTTCCATTGGAACAATTCATTTCCACACATGCTCAATCCGTACAAGCCATGGTTTCTTCTCCTAAAGATTTCGTTGGCAAGATTTCTTCCTCCTTGTTCTGCCTCCTCCCTTCGCTCCGCGTTATCGTTACCACCAGCGCTGGCGTTAATCATATCGATCTCGTCGAGTGTCGCCGCCGCGGAATCTCAGTTGCTAACGCTGTTTCCGTTTTCTCAGAGGATGTAGCTGACTTTGCTGTTGGATTGTTGATTGATGTTCTTAGAAAGATTTCTGTTGCTGATAGGTTTGTTAAGAATGGTCTTTGGCCTCTTCATGGGGATTTTCCCCTTTGTTCCAAGGTAATGCCACTTTGCTCTTCTGTAGTTCTTGTTCTGTCTTCATCCATATTTATGTCATGTTTGACTAGGCATGAACTTTTTTTTTTTTTTAAAAAGAAAATTTTATGGAACTTGTGGTCTAGAATAAGCTTGTATGGCAATACATTTTTCATTAAGCATAAAAATGGGAAGTGTAAAGTTTCTAAATATAGAAAGATGCTATAGGGACAAGGCGGAGGTCGTAATGTTCTACTGAGCCTGCATAGCCAGTGAAATTGATACTATCATCTTATTGACTTTTTATGTATGATATTTAAACTTTTCTTATTATTTCATATGGTGATTTACTCATAGTTACATTTAGAAGTCTCATGTATATTATGTCAGAAATTATCTGTGTGGAAATTATGTATTTGACAAATGAATTAGTGATATGGTTTCGAGAAGCATACCTACCTTAGCAACCTGCATTTAGATCAGGCACAAGTAGGATTTACATTCCTTTTCCATTTACAAAGGACCAAGCCTAATAATTACCCCGGCTTAGGAAAAAACTAGAAAGCAAGTGAATTTCTTGCGAACCGATGCATATCTTTTTGTTTCTCTTAATATGCCTGTAAAGAAAAAATGTTTAAATTTGTGTTTCGGAAAATTATCCATCATAACAAGTTGTTTCTTTGACTGAAAAGAACAAAATAGTGAAAATGTAGTTGTAGGTCTACAATATCTATTTCCCTTAAGCAGGAAAGAAGATTTTATATCCCAAAGGTCCTTGAATTATAGCAGGAGCAACCTCAATTGCCGTACCCAGGCGCCGGTCTCTAGAAGCTTCTGAAATGTTCAATTTGTATGTGAAAATTTTGTTCAATGTTGATGCAGAGAAAACGAAAGTTTCCCACTCATGTTTGATTCAAGTGAAGTACTAGCATAATATTTAGCTTCTCCTATCACTCCACTTCTCCTACTGTCTAATCAGAAACTTTTTCTCATCTAGGCTGCTTAAGGGTTTTCTCTCTAATACTTCCCTGCAATACCTCAGTTAAACTTTGTCACATGAAAGGCAAAACCGCAAAAGTAACGAACAACGTAGAAAGGAGCCTAAGGTTCATAGCACGCACCTATTTGCCCATTTTAGGTTGTGTGTGAGCTCCTCAATATGTGTACTCTGTCATATGATGGCTTAGTTAGCTCAACGAGACATCCACAGGCACACATTCAAAATTAAGAGATGGATACTGTGTGGGGCTAACTGCTAAATTTAAAATGAACGCAATTGGTGTCCCTTATGATATCTCTATATCCATTGCCTACACAGCAGTCCAAAAATGAATTATTCAGTATCGCAGCAGGAGCTCAGCATTTCGAGTGGGGAAGGTTTAAGCATCAATGGACTATAGCACACTAAAAGGTGCCAAAAAAGAAACTGCACTATTTCACAAATGGGCATGCTAGACATATGTACATCGATCGGTGGATTTGCACCTGAGATCTTTCTATAGATAGTTGGGGTATCCACCCCTGTGTCCATGTTCTATTCGGAGGAATTAGTCTATCAGATTGGCGAGATAGCTGAATGGTTGATATCCCCGGGACTGAAAACCGATATACTTTTGAAAGAAAAGGTGCAAGGAAAGTTTTGAGACATATATGAGTCAATATCCTTCTTAGAAACATTTCCTAAAACGTTATTAATGATCAAATTAACAAATTGAACTATTTATTTGATAGTTCGAGGTTCAAAATTTGGGTGCCCCATTTGTAGAGTGGGAGTAGCACAAATACATTTTTGCATTATAAGATGGTTTTCTGATTTTTATTGTTTTTTGTTAGAAAACTGTCTGCAGAATTCTTCCTAAGAAATCAGAGAAAAGGAAAAGATCAATATAGTTTCTGCAAAATGTAATTCTAAGTAATTGCCCCATAGATCCTCTATTCTCTCTATGTGAAGAAGAAATCATGTAGGGAAGGGGGTTCTTATTTGTACAAATGGTACTTCGAGCTTGGAACGAGCATGAAGAGAACTGTAGGCTGTATAATAAGTATTCATATCAGTAGTGCGTTTGATTGATTACTAATGTCATCTCAAGCTGTCAGGATTACTTTGCTTATATCTTTCCTCATCCTTTATAGAGTTCTACATAGTGGGAAATGAAACGTGACGTGCATCTGTTGTCCCTTGTTTGGAACTAAGCGTAGGGGTGGGATGCTGTCATTAGTTGGCTAACCTGCAAAGAGATTAAGGTAGGGATCTTGGCCTCTGATATTCAAGCTGGTAACCCTCTGGACAAAATCCAACTGTTTGCAAGAGAGTGGCATCTATACTAGACATCAATGAGGCTGTTTATAATTTTTTTATTGCTGGGTTTGGGTGGGTGGACAGTCATCGAGGTATTTTGGGTTTATACCATGCCCAGTGGCGGATCCAGAATTTTCATCAAGGGGTGTCAAAATATAAATAATTAGATACATCGAAAAGTCAAGGGGAGTCCGTATAGTAAATATGCATAAAATAAAAAAATTTATCTAGCAAAATAGTCGTGTCGCTTGACACCCCTTAATTCAATGTGGCTCCGCCACTGACCATGCCCCTTACTGGACTTTAAGTTTGGAACAACATTTGTTGCAATAGGCTAGTACCAGTAGACCTTGTTTATGATTTTAGGTCTAGTACAAATTTCGTGTGGATAACTTTTACATTACTAACTGCTAGTTCTTGATGGTGATTGATGATGGCAGGTGGGAGGCAGGAAAGTGGGAATTGTTGGGCTGGGAAGCATCGGTCTAAAAGTTGCAAAAAGACTTGAAGCATTTGGATGCATTATATCATACCAGTCGAGGAAGAAAAAGCCTGTTTCCTACCCTTTCTATCCTGATGTTCATGAACTAGCGACCAAATGTGATGTTCTTGTCATTTGTTGTGCGTTGACAGAGCAAACTCGTCACTTGATCAATAAGGAGGTTTTACTGGCACTTGGGAAAGGAGGAGTTATCATTAATATTGCACGAGGATCCGTAATCAATGAGATGGAGTTGGTAAAATGTTTGGTGCAGGGAGAGATTGCAGGTGCTGGCTTGGATGTTTTCGAGAATGAACCTAATGTTCCTGAGGAGCTCCTTTCCTTGGATAACGTTGTATTGACACGGCATGTTGCTTGTTGTACAGAGGATTCTTTTCGAGATTTATATGAACTCATATCAGGGAATCTGGAAGCTTTCTTCTTGAACAAACCTTTGCTTTCGCCAGTTTTGGATGACTAAAAGATAGTGTCTCAACTTTGAAGCCTATATTATAAGACCAGCCTTGATATTTATCGACATCTCATTCTGGATACTCTCTGCAAAAATGGAGTACAAGTCTGCCTTTCATGCTGCTTGAGAAGAATTTCTTAACCTATTTGCATGTTACTGGAAGCAAGTGGTGTAGGATTGTCGGAATGAGGAAAGTGTTTTCTGTTTTCCATTACAAATGCAAAACCACAATGCTATATCCAGGGAGGAAGCAATCTGATTCAGCTACAACTCCGCAGAAAGAAAGCCATTTGTTTTATGCCATTACATGCAGTCGTGCAGATGCTTGTCATATCGTAAGTTGCCGAACAAAGAGCTTTCCCTTGCTCTTGAGAAGAAGCTAAGTAGCGTCCATGAAAGACTTGAATTATATATGTTTGGCAATTCCGTTCTGTCAAAGAATGCAAGATTTAACATGTTTAACCCTACTGTATTTTTTATAACCCTTTCAGGGATTTTCTTTTGCATGAGTTAATTGTCTCATTTCCTTAGGCAAATGGTTCTTTGCTGAAGTAGCTATATGTTTAGTTAAATAAAATTCGTCTGACTCTGCCTTGTGCCTTTGGGGTCAGCAGATGCACGATTATTCTAGTCAATGTTCAGTATTTTCTTGAATGGCATCAATGTTAAACGTTATGTTAGACATCAATGCTGAATTATGTGTAACACCCCAGACTTTTGACAGAGTCCCACGTCGGCAAAACACAAGAGGGATGTTGCGTAAGCCTTAAACCTTAGTGACGCGCTTTAAACCCGTGAGAGCCCAGATCCAGAGCGCACAATATCACTAGCGGGTTGGCTGATTCATACACCAGACTATTTGATCCTGTAGCAACTTTTCCTCACCTTTTGGGTTGAAGATAACTTGAACTATATGATATCTTGCCTGAGATCTTTTTCAGAACGATTTCATCCTTTGACATATAACATATTGATTGATATAATAAAGCTATAAATCAAAGTTAGTGATAATCATAGGTGTTGTGGAACAGTTCAGATTTCGTTTAGTTACAAAATGGAGTACAAAATATTGCAGTTCTCTTATGGTTAAATGGATTGCACTTATCCGCTAAGTTTGGCAATGGATTATGATTATTTTATTTGAATTTGGATTGATAATGACTTGAAATCCTACTAATTATTTGTTTATAGGCATTTAAACTAAGGTGGTTTGAACTATTGTAACTAGAAACAAGGAAGCATCTTCATCTTTATTTTATATCATGTCAACATACGCTCAAATACTTAATGAAAATTGCCATTAGTTTGATGTTATGTGCTGTTTTACTTGTCTGTTTTGCTGAATTATTGCATATGCCTTACTGTTAATTAATAATGTCAAAACATACGTCATTTTCATGCTTAGGTTAACATGATTATCTAGAAAAATTTTCTTTAGCCTAGCTCCTCCGTTGTTTGCTGCTGTGAATTTATCATATTAATTCACTAAATATTTAGCTCTCAATTATTTGTTCCAGTCCTTGTCCTAAAAAAGTTTTCAGTTTTCTTTGGTTAGCCAACAGAATCACAAACAAAAGTTGGGACAAATGTTTCACTTTTGACATGTCATCAAGCTTTTCTTGTGAATTGCTCCAACACTTGATCCTACTTTCTACCTAATGTTGCCCCTTCAACAACAACTTTAATTTGATGCAACTGTGGAGTTATAGTTTTAACCAAACCCCACTATCCGTACGTTTTCAAAGACGGTATCTATACTCAGTTTTTGGGTCACCATTTAATTTATATTTGCTTCGTAAAAAAAATTGTAACCCTATTCACTTTTCGGGTAACTTCAGCTATACGAGGCCTGAAGTAGCAAGAATTTATATATGTCTGAAGTTTGAACTTCAGAATTTTTTGCCTGAAGTGTGACTTTATCAAAGTAAAACTTCAAATATTTTCGTCTGAAGTTTGACCGGACTGCAAAAGCAATAAAAAAAACTTCAGTTTGTAGTACACTTTCTTTAGTTTGTAGTGCAAACTTCAGACAAATTAGTTTGAACTTCTTTAGTTTGTAGTGCAAACTTCAGACAAAATCAGCTTGTTATATTTGAACTTCAGATAATTTTTCCTGGCATGATAGTTGCAAACTTCACATAAAATTTAACCTGGTAATGTCTGAAGTTTGGCCCTGCAGTCCTAAACTTCAGTTGATGCTTCTTCGAGTTTTGACAATGAACTCTTTTCAGGCTCCATATTAAGCAAAAGATCATATTATTTTTATATAGACTAAACCTTATTAGGGTGTCAACTGCTACACAAATTGAGTCCACGCGTTCAATAATTGAGTCATGGAATGCTTCATATCCAATCAATAATACTTACACAGAGTTTCATGCGTTGTAGAGAGAAAAGAAGAAGAAAAGGAAAAGTAGAGGAAGAAGAAAGGAGTTCACAGGTCGCAAGAGAAGAAGAGGAGGCAAAGACGAGTCAGAAGTTGTCAAAATTAGGGTATAGGTTAAATAATTTTAAAAATATGAGTTTAGGTTAAATGGGGGCAACCAAATAGGGCGCCCCATGCAATTTTTACAATAGCTAAAGCAAGATATTAATGAAACTTGTATTTGTGTATATCCTATAATTAATAATGTTTTTTCTAAAAAAGAAAAAAAGAAAAAAAGAAATGCAAGATCATTGAGCTGTTTTGCTATATATTCACCTTCAAGTGAATTTGATGCATTTATGTTGCCAATAATCACATTGCATGGCCTAATAGTTACACAAAATAAAAATAGAGATTATTCACTTTCCATAATCAGAAGTTATGTTACATAGTCATATATACCTGATTATATAAATAACTAATTAATTGAAGTTCCGTTGATTTAATGATCATTATAATTAAGTGGTACCAAATATTTACATAATTCTTTTTAAAAAAGTATAAAATTCAAAGCTAATTTCTTGGATACCATAAGTTGCATGTGATTTGGAGTGTGTATTAGATAGAGTTTCCAAAAGCAAGCAATTTAAATCATGATTGAAAAATCCATATCAATTACATCTGATTAGGGTTGACATTATCTACAACATTAGACATTAATATTTGTGTTTGTGTATTTGTCCATAAAAAAAACATTTCAGAAGGTAAATGATGTTTAAAATTTCTTTTTATAAATCTTGTAGTATATGTGTATATATTTCCAAAAATGTTACATCTTCGGCTTCCAACTCGGACTCATGTTTATGTATTAGTAACAATTTTGATAATGTCGATGTTCGAATTCACCATACAAAATATATAATAAATTGCTCTAGTATTTTTGACTTTATTTTAAAAAAAAATCAAGCTTCACAAACTAGCAGATATTTTTCAATAGTGTGACATAGTGACAGTAATAAGTATGAGGAACCATCAGACAAGACATGTGCAACCTTTGAATGAAAGAGCACCCTATGCATTTTGCTAACTACTACTCACATTCTATTTCCAAAATATTGGCAAACTGCTTCAGATTTCCGAGGACACGACAACATTAGGGTGGTAGGCTAGAGGTAGTCAAGAGTTCTTCCCTTCTTGTACAGAGTCTGATAGAGTTTCATTTAGGTTTATTAGTGATCTTTGTTGTATTCACATTGTTATTTTGTATAGTTTTGTGTTATTGTCCTTTCACTTATTTGTTGTTGTTATTTTCTTTCTGACATCTTTTGTTGTTACATGCTTTTTCTCTTGTTTCTTTTCTAGATATTATTGTCTCTCTTGTTGAGCCGAGAGCCTCCTGGAAACAGTCTCTCTGCCCTTTTCGGGGTAGGGGTAAGGTCCGCATACACGCTACTCTCCCCAAATCCCACTAGTGGAAATTTATTGAGTATGTTGTGTTGTTGTTGTTGTGGCAAACTGCTTAAAATGGAGACAATAATATTTAAAATTTGTGCCTCCCAAATAAAATGTACAAACTAATAATAATAATAATAATAATAATAATAATAATAATTTGGTTGGTTAAAAAGATATAGAAGAAATAATGTAATCAAAATTCTGTGTTTGATATCAGTAGAATTAAAGCAGATAATGTTTGTAGCTTTTGTTTCTGAAATTGTTTTTTTTTTTTGACTTCAAACCTTTCATAATTCCTACAATTATTTTACATCTAAAAGCACTTAATTGGGGTTGTACTTGTTGTGGCTCCACTTATATGATATGATAGTAATGAATAGCGAGCAGTTTGTCCATTTTGTTGTTCAAATAAAACTTTATGCCACTCGTTGTTTTCAACACATGTACATTGAAACTCTGAATTTATGTAAAATAAAATAGAAATAGAAAGTACTAAATTTCTTTATATTTTTAATTGGTATTAAAATCTATATTAGGACTAAAATACTCTTAGAAAGCATATGCATAAAGTAGAAGTCATTAAACATAATTAAACATTTTATAATTAAAACATAATCTCAACTGATTAATATTTATTAGATATTTCTTATCCTAATATCCTATCTTACGTTAAGTCTGCATCGATTCCAAGAGATTGTAGGTCTTTAAAGACAACTTTCCATGTGATTTTAGGTCTACCTCAATCACTATTAAAACCTTCATCTACCTGACTTCACACCAACATATTGATGTATTTAGAGATCGACACAGGATACGACCAAGTCATATCAAACTACCTACTCTATTTTGTCATTAGTGTGTACTACTTGTACTTTTTTGACGAATGTGATAAGTTTAAGTTTGTCTGATCACATATTTATCTTAACATCAACATCTCTACAAAAATAAAGAAAAGAAAAAAGGGAAAATATTCCTTTCCATTCAAACAAGAGAACAAACGAATCACCTAAAAATGAAAGATAAAAAGGTGTTATAAGTGGGAGAAGTGCACAGTTAGTCACTAATTAGAGATTATGTCTTTACTCTTTAGCCACTGTTTAAAATGTATTTATATATTTTTTAGCCAGTGCTTAATAATTTTTTACCTGCCCGGACAAAAATACCCTTGTGCTAGACACGGGTGCTGTGTAAATATTAAGGACATGATATCCTTAACTTCATGAATGTTGTGTAAATATTAAGGACAAATTGTCCTGTATTTTCATCTTCCGTTGTTAAACTTTAGGACATCATGTCCTTAACTTCATATGTGCAGTGTAAATGTTAAAGACATGGCGTCCTTAACTTATATTTGCACCTTATGTTGTTAAACTTTAGGACATCATGTCCTTAACTTCATATGTGCAGTGTAAATGTTAAAGACATGGCGTCCTTAACTTATATTTGCACCTTATGTTGTTAAACTTTAGGACCTCATGTTCTTAGCTTTATATGTGCAACGTAAATGTTAAGGACATAATGTCCTTAACTTTATGAGTGTATGTAAATATTAAGAACATGGTGTCCTCAGCTTCATGAATGTTGTGTAAATGTTAAGGACAAATTGCCCTGTATTTGCACTTTTGGTTGTTAAACTTTAAGACATCATGTCCTTAACTTCATGTGTACAGTATAAATATTAAGGACATGGCGTCCTTAACTTTATGTGTGCAGTGTAAATGTTAAGGACCCCACGTCCTTAATATTTACACAGGACTCATGAAGAAAGGGTAAAAATATCTTTTTGTATTAATTTTAATAAAGTAGTAATTATTTTTGCTCAACACTAAAAATACTGAATAAAAACTAGATACCATATAAAAAGTGGCTAACCCACGCCATTTCTACGTTAAAAAGAGGCCATATTGGTCTACGTACATCAAAAAGAGATGTGCTGAACCATTATTGTTATCAAACCTTAAATTTCAATATAAATATTTGCCTTATCATAAACATGAAAGATTACTGGCTATTTACCTTGTTGTAGAGCAAAGAGTAAAGGGTATATATATTGGTCAATTGAAGAATATTGTGATATGAAGCAACCGAGTAAATGCCCCTCTTGCAAACTTGAATATAATGCAGTCAAATTCATATATGATGGAATTACTTTATCTTCCTCTCTGATTTTTTTTCTCGAAATTTCTTGTCAACATTTTCTGATTGAACTTGAGATGCTGCACTCTCCAAGATGCTCGACCACGCTTCACCACTAACCTTAGCTTTTTAATGAAAAGTTAGTCATTCCAATTCAAAGTTATTTCATTGGGGTTGGACATTTGGAATATTGAAGTTCCCACTGGATTGGCGAATTAATTAAAAGCAAAACTTATGGGTTCTCCACTTCTCCTTATTAGCATTTTCAGCATAAAATTATGTTTCAGTTTATAACTAATTAGATTATAAACAGATACAGTTTACTTAATCTAATTTTGGATTTATATTTTTGTAAGAAATCAGTACCATTGAAACAAAACATTTATAAATGAACACTAAATCCCATTTATTAGTTGTTAATCTAAGTCCTAGGGGTGAAACGTGGGAGTGGCAAAAGAGGAGAGCTAGAAAAGGTTAGACTTTAGACATAAAGTGTCCACAAATAGGAAAGTGAAAGAATGGTCTCGTAAAGCATTTTATTTCTGATATTTGTAGGACACAAAAAAATTTACTATGTTTATAACAAATCAATAAAGGCGTGACATAAACTTTTGTCACTTATCATGATTCTTTAATATGTAATCTCGCCTCTGATTTGAAAACCTTTTGCCCATATTTTTAAGATTATAACAGCCATGTAACATTTCTCAAGGTAGTACACATAGGCATAAATAGTATGAAGTATAACTCAAAATGATCAACTGTCCTGCCTTTTCATATCACAAAATGTTTGAATGTTTTGACACCAAATCTGGCGTACTCAACCAAAGAGACAAAGAAAAGGATGAAAAGCCATATACATATATAAGCTGATAATCTCATAAAAATTTCAAGAAGCTAGCTGCTCTAGTTCATAGGTATATATTACAACAAGATTCTCTTCAATTTGGACAGCTCTTTGCTCTTTTCCTCTGGCTTCTTTCTCCTTTCTTCAAAACCTAAATACGTAGTACAAATAGAAATAAAAAGGAAGAAAGGACATATATTGATACGTAGTTGTATATATATATATATATATATCTGATCGCAGCTAGTAGCCTTTGTGAAGAAGCCAATGCACAAAAGCATCAAGAGTTCTTTTGTCAGCTCTGTAATGTTTCTGAGTGAATTCAAGAAAGACAGGCCATGTGAAATCAGGGAACTTCCTTGGTAGATTCCTAGTAATCAACTCTTTTGGTGGGCTTACTATCTTGTCCTTCTTTGGACATAGGAAAAATGCCAAAGACTTCCTTGCTTTTCTACTGTTTACTGTTGCTCTGTGCAAGCAACTCTTGTATGTCCCATTTGACATAACCTGACATAATATCGACATTCCAATTATAAAAACTTCATTAGTCGCATTGTCATCAGATAATAAAGTTGATTTCCCCCCAGAATTCTCGGCCTGCCGGCCAAGAGGCTTTTTTATTTGCTCTAGGCAAGGCAAACTGAGGAAAAGATCTTTCTATTAATGCTACTTTTCAGTCTCATGACTATGATAGCGTGGTATCTGTATATCTGTTAACTTCTTGAAAAAAAGACAGACATTTTACATCACATTGCATGTTATGATCCCTTGAAAAAAGACAAATATTTTTTTGAACCCCTTCGTAAACATCCTGCCTCCGCCACCGGTTATCTAGTGTTGGGACCAAATGTATAGTGGACAAATGCATGCCTTTGTCTAACAGGTTTTGTGGGACCATAAGTTTTATGTACTTTCATGCTTGTTTTGTGAGTTAAACATTGTGTTTTTGTGTGGTTGTGAAAACAATGACGATCCTCCCTATACCCTTTTATTTATTTATGAGTTAAACTTAATGCTCACAATTTAAAAGCATATTTACACTATCAAGTCAACTAAAAATAAATAGTATGAAAAACTGTCCATAAAAAGTAGTACTATATTAATTAGTAACCGGACTATAAGATAAGTTAATTATTACTCGCCACAACAAGTTAAAATACGCCAAAGTTCCTGAGAGTGTAAAAAAGTTAAATCCTTGATTTTTGTTCGTAGATAGGAAATAAGGATTTGGAGTTACCATGAATGTATCACCAATGTTGACAACAAATGCATTAGTATTGGGAGGAATAGAGTGCCATTTTTCATCCACAAAGACTTCAAGGCCACCAACATTATCTTGATGAAGGATGGTTAAGGATGTAGGATCACAGTGAGGTCCTGTCCCTAGAGTCAAATCAGGCTTTTGACAAGGAGGGTAATAGTTCAATCTCATTATTGAATCATTCCCTTCAAAAAATTCTCTGAAATATGCTCTTCCCACTCCTAGGCTTTCCCCTAAAAGCTCCATTACTTTAAGGGAAAGCTTGCTCATTTCTTCACAGTATTTTTGGTACACATTCCTACAAGTATAACAAACATATGGTAAGCAAACACTAATTAATTAGTCCAAACTCAGGAACCAAAAATAGATCACTAAAAGTAGAAGCTGTACAGTGACATATATTTACGTATGTAATATATATATAAAACAATAATTATTAGGCCATCTGTCCTATTCCCTGACAGTGATATCACAAGTTTGTATCGATCGCACCATACACATGACATGCATAGTGATCTAGTAAAATGAACTATCGTTAATACTTCAGTTAAATTTTGAGATAGTGCTATGTTCTAAGAATTAATATGCCAGATATTAACCATTTTGGCTAATATTGCACTAATATCTTACCCAAAATGAGTGTACTCTTGGCCCATGACATTCAAGATGTAGCTTTGGACTATATGATCTGAAGAGGGAACCTCAGCAGAATATCGAAAAGAAAGTGTTTCTTTCCAAGGAAGATTGCAAGAGAACCTACTAGTAAAGCTACTAGCATAACCACAATAATCACCAAGCTTTCTCTTGGCTCTTTCCTTCTCTACAAGAGATTTTCCAAAGAAAAAATCCATATTTTTATGAGCTTCATTGATGAGCTTCGAATCTATACCATGGTTAACGACGAGGAAGAAACCATGCTTTCGACATGCCTGATTGACAAGGCGAGTGGCGTTGGAGACGGCGAGGGGGTCGCCGGAGAGGTAGTCATTCAAGTCAATTGGAGGGACATGTAATGGAAGTGGTGGCTCAGGGCATGGCTTTTCGCCGTCCGGCCATATGAATTGCTGAGGAATGTTTGAATTGTTTTGAAGCAAAAGTGCATCAAAAACAAGAGATGTTTTTTCTTCGTTTTGTGTTTCACCATGCATTGTTGCATTTGCATATGATGAAGAAACCATTAGAAATGTTTGTTAAAATGGATTTTTTGTAGACCATCTTTGTAACTATATATAGACATGAGTGGGTTCTGACAGTTGGTTTTAGAGGGCTTTGGGGATAGGTACGTACAATTAGTCTTGTTAGAATTAGGTACAAAGTATTGGAGCATTTGTTTAGGATGTAATAAATCATTTAGTGGCTCGAAATAACATGGTGCATACAGAAACCAACAATACAAATCTTGAAAACCACAATTCAAAAGACAAGAAAAATACTATTAAGCTAGGCATAGTAATTAAGTTATTATGATTTAATTTGGTCAATCGACCTACATATGATTCAACACTAGTATCAAAGGAGAAAATAAATTTTTGAGAAAATAAACTCTCTGTGAACATTGTTATTGTTATTGTGAGAAAAATCTTCAATTTATTCCTCCCAGAAAAGGACGAGGTTTAATCCTTTTAGGAGTCTTTGTACTTTTTTTCAAGAAAAAGAATCCTAATAAATTATAGCAAAATCCTAACACACACTTCTATATCCTCGCCATGTAAGAAGAATTACACTATATATCATTTATAAATTATAATCAATGAAAATATAGTCAACCTGGAAAACAAGACAAGCTAAGTAATGTACTACTAAACTTTTATTTACAAGATAAATCCAATCATATAGTGTGTGCATATACACTTTATTTTAACAAAGTAAAAGTTACTCTACTTTGCTCCGAAAAATTACTTTTTTAATATCGAAAAAGGTATATATATCTTTGTCGTTGAAATGGTAATCTATGCTCTAAACTCAAAAGTGTTAGGTAAAAGGGATTAAGAAAAAGCCAAGTGACTTTCATTGGAGAAGTCGGCAAAGTGAAAAGTTGTAATCTTTAATGTATGTCACTGTTGCGTCGTTCTCACTAACTTGAATCTTGAGTTGTCCATTCCTCACCTTTTTAAGATACCATTGCCTTTTTGCCTCATATACCACTAAGTTTTCATAACTTTGTCAATCTACCCCTTTCCGTTAGGGGTATATATATATAGATAATCGGGTATAACCGATAGCCCGAATCGATAGATTGCTATTGGGTTATCGACATCGAGTTATTAGATAAATAGTTTGATAACAGTTTAATGTTATTTGACTATTAGGTTATCGGTTTGGGTTTCGGTTTGCCCAATTTTATTAACGGTTTAACCTATTGCCCAATAAACTTTAACAAAATTATAATTTTACCCACTACGCATATAAAACCATCTATGGCTTCATTCTCTCGTTCTCTCAATTCTCACGTCAGTTACTCTTCATCTTCAGACCTTAATACTTAGAATAAGTTTTAAACTTTTCTGAATTTCTCACCTTAATTCTTCAGATTTTTAGTTTTAAACTTTAAAGAATTAATTGTTTAGATTTATTGTTTTTCTATTTGTTTCTGTTGTTACACTGGTTTTTTATTAGTATTTACAAGATTAGAATTTTATTATTTTTCAGTGAATTATACCTGCCCACGGTGAGATAGTAATATTAGAGTATTGAATGTCTTCTTCCTTACTCTTACTAACTTACAACTTTGAAAATTGAGATTATTCATTGGAATTTTCAAATGCTAAGAAAAAAGCTTTCTTTTCTAAAGTTGAAATTTAATCCATTTTTTCTTAAAGAAAGCTGGTCATCTAATAGCTTCTTGTACTAGTCAGCCAAAAACAGTTAATTAGTGAATGTATGAGTATGACATTAGCATTTTCCTTTCTTGGGTAAAAAAAGTTTGCATTTTCATGAATGTTTAACTACGATATATATTAAATATTAACACACGTCACTACATGCCATAATATAATAATGCGCTGAGCAAAAGAGTTCCCCAAAATTAGGGCCAAAATATTACATGCATTATTTGAGATAGTCCTAAGAACTCACTAACTTATAGACATATATTGACCCTAAATTCCTACCTAAGAAGGGGGTGTAACTTTTCACTTTACGGATCCAAGCCCATAATTGATCAGCTTTTTCTCAATGTTACTATTGTAGCTTTGATTTTCTCCCCCGTCCGATCCGTTCAATCCATTATTCTTTCTCATAAAGATCTCTTTTTGTTCCTTAATCTTTAACCGATATGAAATAGGTGGAACGGATACGAGGTAATTCGTCCTGCACAAAAGTTTTTGTCACT
The DNA here is from genome assembly GCA_005239505.1 of Nicotiana paniculata. Taxonomy (NCBI): domain Eukaryota; kingdom Viridiplantae; phylum Streptophyta; class Magnoliopsida; order Solanales; family Solanaceae; genus Nicotiana; species Nicotiana paniculata. Next base: position 41,560 of record MDKI01190621.1, read on the forward strand.
AAGACTTAAAGTGACTTATGGGCTATGGCTCTCGAGCATGTTATGGCTATAGGATGCTTACTTTCCATGCAAAAATTTTGTCCACACGTTGGACTTCCTCGTTTATGTCTGAGCGGTAGTTGAGATCTCAACTCCAATGCTTAATTATAGTAGTGCCCTTTATTTGATTGAAACCATCGTCCTTGGACATATTATCAAATCAATCAGCTAGCCACACTTTGTTTCACCACAGCCATCATGCATCAATGGCTTTCCATTTTTATGCACGTGATTATATAGTGCTAACATCAACGTACCTGTCAACAACGTTAACACAACGAAAGAATATTGTTGAATTCATCACTAAAATAATAGCTCTAAATCGTATTGTGAATCTCCAAGAAACAAAGTTTTTGTTCACAAAGTAGATGCCTAAAGTTTACTGTGCTCTTTCTTTTTCTTGACAGGGAGAATCTCTGTACTGAAGAGAAATATCTATAGAAGAGGGGATGAAGAGAACTGCCGATCTCTTTTTGTTTCTACGTTGCCACTTCTTTTTAACGTGCACCACTTCTCCTATCTTTATCCATCAGCCTTATCTTGTGGGCCGGGTCAATCCACATGGGAGACGCATAACTTAAAAAACCCAATATCTTACATATAGAATTCAACTGATATATAACGACAGTGTAAAAAAAATATTATCAGGTCACTCAAAGAATACCTTTAGGCAACCCTTCATAAAAACTGGGATTTGTAATATTACAATTAGGATCATTACTACAAGATATATAATATTACACGATATTATAAAAAACCTCTATAACATAGGTGGATATTTGTTAAACTCTCTTTTATATATATATATATATATATGTAGCCTTTCAAAATTCACATCATATTAATGGTGGGGTAACCTGTAGCATTTAGGACAAATAGTGTCCACTTCGGTTTGAGAAGACTCTTGGAAAAGCAATTTTAAGAATACAGGGACAGTGCATATACCCTCGAGACATGATAAATTGTATGGCCGAAACAGAGATAAATACAAAGATAGTAGTGACAATTCGAAGCATCATGTTGATGTTCTTTTATCATATTCGTCCCCTATTTATTTTCATGGTATAGGTTTGAAGTAAAAGGAAAGACAGAAAATAGAAATCAAACAAGCTAAGATATGCTCATATGTGTATCCAGCCCCTTCTTTATGTGTTTGTACGAATTATTGTCTTTGTCCCCTATATATCTTGTATAGTGATAAACATCTCTTTTGCAAATTAGCGTCTTGACATGACATTTCTCAATCTAAGCCCCCGGGCGGCCCTTTCATAAATCAAGTAAAGCAATCACTTTAGGCCCCATATTTATTGGCGCCCCGTTGTTACACCTAATAAACTATGTATAAGTTTAAAAAAGAGTTTTGTAAAGTGAAAAAATTTGATTTCTTTCTTTAACAAATATAGAAAATATAGATAAGAAGGTTTTCCAACTGCAATGATTTCTACCAAGAAAATTGCACCTTGAAATGAATATCGAACTCGAATTTCATAAGAAATGTGTGATATATAAAAAGTAACAATTTGATGCGAATGTTGAATGAAATCTCAAAATCTTTCGAATAGTCCTTTAGAGTTGATTAATTTTATACATAATAGACATGACTATTTTTTTCACTTCAAAATAGATTCGAACAATTCGAAGCATATGAAAATATTTTTGGTTTTCTATTTGGCAGTAAAAACTAAGATCACTAGATGTTGGAAATTTGAAAAAAATATTGTCTTAATCTTGAATGTTCCTTAAAGCATACTAATCAATTCGATACTGACGGTGTAGATTTTTTTTTGAATTAAAAGTATTAAAGCAAATAGTATAATTAGAAGATAACAGTTTAATTGATACACTTAATCAAATAAAAATATTTAATTCTTTTCCAAATGCCTAAATTGCTTACGGAATAATGTTCATAACTCATGGTACCGTTGCTTCAGCGGAAGGAAGTTTTCAAAATTAAAATTGATAAAATCTTTTAAGAACAATAATGTCACAAGAAGGGTTAAATGGATTAGCTATATTGTCAATTGAGAAATATTTTTTAGGAGTTATAGATTATAAAAAAACTACTAATAAATTTGTATCTAAGAAAAGCTAAAAAATAGAATTCAGATAAATAAAATATAAAAATTTAAAAGGGATTTTTTCCTTCCTATACCAAAAATGAAATCTTATTACCAAAAATGTGCATAGTTTCATATTTACTCGCTATGTTCACAGTTATTCTACAAATATTATACCATTAATTAAATACCGATTATTAGGAGTTGATTCCTTCCTAATTAGGCGCGCTACAAAATCTGGAACTAAATATTCTAATTGCTTTTGAAACGGAAATCACGAATTAAACGTTATCTTCAATTTCAAATCAAATTACAGCGACTCTGTTCTGCAAATTCTCAGTCCGTCGATATTTTTTTATAACCCACAAATCAAAAAAACGACAAAATATTCAACAAATTCAAATCAAATTCTAGCGACTCTGTTCTGCCGCTATTCTGTTCTTCGACTTTTTTTCTCAATCCACAATCAAAAAAGCGACAAAATATTCAACAATTCTTCTGCAACAAAACGCAATCATGTCCAAAATCCCAATTATACTACAATTGAATGGGAATTGGGATAGCTATGGCAGATTTAGAGATTTTTAGGTTGATGGCATTGTGCTCGATGATGATGTCAGTTACAGTATATTGATTTCTACAATTGCAGAGCAATTAATGATTGATACTTCGGAGAAAATTGTAGAAATCAAATATATTGTGAACGAGCATTATCCTCCAATGGAGATTAGGAACGATATGGGTGTTCGTGTACATATGGAGACAAAAAAGGAGAATAAAAACTTAGGATCATATCCGCTATGTATAACTGTACGAGAGTTCAATATGGAATTGAGTATCACCAATGAGAACACAAGTGCAGGTTTGTTATGTCACAAATGCTATGAAATTCTGATTTTATGTTAATATCTACAAAATACCTACATTTATCTACAAATAAACTACATATCAGTTTAAGTATGTATATAGCAGTATTGTTTTTAAGGGTATCCACAAAATTACTACATTTATACTACCATTAAACTACATTCTATGTGGAAAAAAAATATTGACTACAAAATTTTCTCTTCATCTACAAAAATTCTACAAAATGGTAATGACAATATTTATCTTTATTTTCATGCAGGTTCGTCTAGAACACTAAAGTTACTTGATATGCCAGCATCTCCCTTTATAGAGGAATATGAAAGTACAATAATAACTGAAAGTACACAAAGTGTTATTGAAGAAGGACAAGTGTATCAAGACAAGCAAACAATTGCAACTGCAATGAAGCACTATTCTGTCATGCACAAGTTCCAATTCAGGGTTAAAAGATCTAGCCACAGAAGGTATGAAGATCTGAATGGTGAAAAGATCATTATAAACAGTCTTTTCCTTGTGATATGTGTTTTTCAAAATTGTAGATGAAATGTAGTTATATTGTATAGTGTATTGCTTTATGTTAAAACAATCTTTTTTATTACATCTACATTGTAACCTGTATTAAAATTATATTTTTTTTGTAGCTACTGGCTTATATGCGTTGGTGAAAACTGTAATTGGCACTTCAAGGCAACATCCATTAATGATTATGCAATGTTCAAGGTCAGGAGTTTCAACCGACAACACACATGATCCTTAATGGACAATTCATTCATACAACGCAAACCTACTGCAGTTGCAGTTGGTAGCATGGTTATTCCAAAGTATTGTGATCCTAAGACAGTTTACACACCAAAGGACATACAAACTGACATGTTGTCCGAACACGGAGTGAACCTAAGCTACATGCAAGCATGGAGAGCAAAGGAAAAGGCTTTACAATTTTTGAGAGGTCATCCTACTGACTCCTACAGCAAATAACCAAAATATTTTTATATTCTTGAGAAGACGTATCCCGGTTCTGTTGTTAAATTGAAAAAGACAGCAAATGAATGCTTCTTATATGCATTTGTTGCTATTTGTACACCAACCAGTGGTTGAGAACATTGTAGGCCAGTAGTAGTGGTTGATGGGACTTTCTTAAAGTCAGCATACAGGGGGATTATGCTGACAGCCAACACAATAGATGCAACGGGTAAAATTATAGATATTTTGTAGATATTTTGTAGACAGTTTATAAAATATAGATACTTTGTAGATATATTGTAGTTTATATGTATTTTCAAATCTGCTACTTAATTATTTTTTGATTAATAATGTGGGTACAATATTGCCTTTGGCATATGCTGTGGTTGATTCGGAAAACGACGCATCGTGGAAGTGATTTTTTGAGCAATTCAAGCAAGCATTTGGTGAAATATCTTCAATGTGTGTTGTTTCAGATCGAAATGAGAGTATCCTGAAGGCAACATCAATTGTCTATCCGGGCATGACACACTACTCTTGCATGTGGCATATTTGGACAAATATAAGGGCAAAGTTCAAGAAGGGTCATCTAAAATTAAGTGAATTGTACTTTGCTACAGCACGTTCATACACTCTGGATGAATTTAATGAAAGGATATCGAAGATTGAAGAGATAGACCCACGTGTTAAATCATACCTATATGATATTGGCTATCATAGATGGTCAAGAGTACATGCAACGGTGAATAGAACTTGGACTATGACATCAAACATTGCAGAGTCGTTGAATGTTGTAACAAAAGATGCAAGAGAGCTGCCAATATTAGACCTATTAGAGTATATGAGGACTCTTCTTGAATGTTGGACCAACGAGAAGTTATTGAAGGCAAAAAGTACTTTCACATACCTTGGGTCCAAATTCAACAAAGAATTGGAGAACAACATAACATTATTGCAGAAGCTTAGGGTAAGATCTGTTTATTTGGTGCAGAAAAATAATATATTAATATACAGTGTTTCCGGATTGTAGATAATTTGTAGATAGATTGTAGATAATTTGTAGATAAATTGTAGATAAGTTGTAGATAATTTGTAGATAATCTATTTTTTATGATTGTAAATAGTTTTATTTCTGTTTGTTATGTAATTGTAGGTGAGAGCTTCAACAGATCATATCCATACTGTCATAGATGGTTTGAAGAGGTACATTGTGTGTTTTGAAAGCAAGAAATGTAGTTTTGTCCAGTTCCATCTTGATGAACTTCCATGTGTGCATGCTTTGGCAGATTTAAGGCACAGGAATGAAACTTATGAAAACTATTGCTCTCCGTTTTACACAAGGGACAGCCTATTGCGTACATATGAAATACCAGTAAATCCCCTGCTTGATGAAAGCAAATGGAATGTACCACAACATATATCTGTTGAAGTAGTAAATCCACCTACGGGAGAGAAAATGCAGCCAAGAAGACCTCAAAAGGAAAGTTACAAAACATATGATGAACTAAAATCAAAGAAGTACAAGGTGTCATGTGGCAACTGTGGAGGTGAAGGGCATAACAAAAGATCTTGC